>JAULBW010008271.1:0-14425 GCA_032358265.1 Vaucheria bursata | reverse complement strand
TTTGTGTCTTCTTTGGGTTTCTGGTGATGTTTGTTATTGGTTATATGTATAGTCTTTAATATATTGATTCCTAACAGAGGTTTAGTTAATCTTGATAAGTGAATTATCTACAATGAATGCTGTTTTTGCAAATCATTTTTTTGTAATAATGGTATAACTGGTTCAAGGCTATGGATTCAATTAACCTGCCTTTCTGCAGTTCCACTGACAGCAGAATCACAGGGGCTGTTTTATTCACTAGATCATTGAGTGCAAACAAAAATGTTAAATTCTGTAGCTCATATGGTTCCACAAGTAAATGTCTTTGTTCCTTGCTTAATCTCTATATTTAAGTTGTAATAATAGTCCTGGAATCTTCAGCGTGTCATCTATTAGATTCTGCAGATGTGTTGCAAACCACCAAATATTTTGCATAAGCAACAATAAGAATATAGGAGATTTCATTATCTTGAATCTATTAGACTATAAATTTGCTGCAAACCACCAAATATTTTGCTTAAACAGCAATAAAAAATATAGGTGATTTCATTTTCTTAAAGCTGTGTAATGATCAAAGCACACAGTAGGTACTCAAATGTGATATACTTTGTAGCTAGACAAGCTCTCATGCGGTATACATAAAGCAGAGTCAGATATTTTTATTATCCACTATGAGCAGAATAAGCACTATACTATCTAATAAATTTAAGCTTTAAGAGCCTGTTGCAGTTATGCAAATGGCTTTGTGCCTCGAAGCTAAACAGCGATCTTGTTGCTTATTAGCAGAAGTAGTGCTAGAACTTGACCAAAAGTGTAGCATTTCATTCATTATAACTGTTTGTACATTTTTCCATTGTTTTTATACTTGCAATATGTTTACTTCAATACTGACAATGTTTTTACTGCCTGCTGTTCCTATTCCTACTTTAATATTTTTATCTGTTTTCTGTTGCTATTTCAAATTTTATTCTATGATATTAGACAACTGTGTTTACCCAAGTATATTATTTTGCAACAACTTTTTTCACTTCATTATTAATTCATTTTTGGACAAAGTTCTAGTTTTATCATGGTGCACAAATGTTAGTGCAGGTTAATAAAGGTTTGGAAGATGTTGAATGGATGTATGCTTTTTCAAGATACTCCAAGTTCATGGCCAACCTTGGATTTTTATCTTGTTCGTATTCACTCTTCACTTTAATATCTATCTCTGTGGATATGCTAAAGAGATTAAAAGGTCACACTCTCAGGCACAATAGTGTTGAGTCAAGTTTTTCATATATTATTCTATTCTCACATTAATATTCTTTACTTCATTCATCTTAATTCCATTCTTTGTCATTTTTTTGCCTTATCAAAGTAATACAATATTCTGTCATTGTAATCTTAGTTCCATGAAACCTTTTCCCTTTCATTTTTCTCAACAAAAACAATTATAATTCAAATGCAATTTTTTTGGAATGGACTTGACTAAAAATGCAAGTTTCTATGACTTGATTTTCTTGGATAAATTAATTAAATGTTAAATTCTGAAAATATTGTATGCAAAATGTAATTTTGCTCTGAATTATTTGAGCTTTTTTAATTTAAATATAAATGTAATTTGTCAACCTAAATTTGAGTTTGCTTGCAGTGCAATAAGGTGAGTTACAAGAATACAGTTCATGCTGTTGCATTCAAATTTTGGTCTATCGAAAAAGGTTAATGTATATTTTTACAAATTCAAGTGCATTAGATGTTCAGACTTCCTTGCATCATCTCTCTTCCTACAAACTATACAATTTTTACCTGCTACAGTTAAATTTGTAACATATTCCATTGGCTACACTTCTAAGTAATTTTATGTCTTTTGACAGTATTAAGGTTTTTTTACTCTTTCACTGCACTTGGCTGTGGACTTGATAGCCTGGTTTACCTTTTCACAATGAAATCTTTGGTCTCAGTCATAAGCAATGAAAAAACGTTCCTGCTACCACATCTTTCATAATGATATCACATGACTTTTGAGATAAAAAAAGCAAATGATGGCAAGGTTGTTGCTTTTTGGTATGCATTTAGATTTCTATTGCCATTTTAGTCAATCATCATTGATATACAAATCATGGCAAACAAACAACTTTAGTTTATCCTTGTACCATGTCATTATGATCGCATTCCCAATCACATAATTGGAGCTTATAAACACTCTAACAGTCATGTCATAATCGTAAGGTGCTTAGATAGAATTATAACTCTGAAATGGCCTGTGAAGACCTACTCGGCGCATTATAATCGCCTAATAGAGGCGGGAACAATTACTATTTTATAAAATTAAAGAGGGAGCTCCTAAAACTTATTTAAAAATAATCATAATTCTCTCTGCAGCCTCTCTTAAGGCAAATTTCTTCCGCAACTCTTCTCACGGTCGATCTCGAAAGACGTTAAATCCTTAGTAAGAGCTTGCAATATATTGCCCAAAAACGATGGAACGCTATCTTAAGTTTGAAAAAAGTCAAGGCGGGAACATTGGCGAAGGTACATACGGAGTTGTTTACAAAGCTAGAGATAAGGAAACAGAAGATATTGTCGCACTCAAGGTGCGTATGGAGTGATTATTCAGATGGTTAGGGCTAAAAAAATTTATTTTCTCGCATTCACAATTGCAGAACGAACAACTGAGCGAAATAATCCAAAATTTGGATTTCAATTGATTTCGCTTGTCAAGTTCCATGCAATATTTTGCGTTGCACATCTGGATCTTATATCTTTAATACCATTTTTGCTAACATACGGATTTTCTGTTTGACTTCTCTGTGCTTTAGTAAGCTCTACAGAATTGATAATATGCAAAATATTATATTTTTTTGCTTTTTTTCACGCAGAGAATTCGTCTCGAAGTAGAGGACGAAGGTATACCATCTACAGCTCTGCGTGAAATATCTTTACTGAAAGAATTAAAGCATGAAAACATTGTACAACTTCGTGATTGCATTCGAGCCGATGGTAAGCTCTACCTCATTTTCGAGTTTCTAGATCAAGACTTAAAAAAATACATGGAATCTGTCCCTGGTCCAATCGACCCAGGTACTATATGTAGCTTCATGCATCAATTACTATCAGGACTGGCATTTTGTCACTCGAGAGGGGTCATGCATCGCGATCTGAAACCACAAAATCTCTTGATATCAAAAGATTGCCGGTTAAAATTGGCAGATTTCGGTCTAGCTCGTGCTTTCTGTCCACCCTTACGCCCTCTTACGCATGAAGTTGTCACACTTTGGTATCGCCCTCCAGAAATTTTACTTGGTATACAGGTTTATGCTCCTCCGGTAGATATCTGGGCTTGCGGGGCTATTCTAGTCGAAATGGTCACAAAACGCCCTCTCTTTCCTGGCGATTCAGAAATTGATGAGTTGTATAAAATATTCCAGGTTTTAGGTACCCCCAATGAAGAACTATGGCCCGGAGTGATAGGATTGCAAGATTGGAACCCCTCTTTTCCAGTGTGGCCACGCTTAAATATTAGAAGTTTCGCACCAGGATTATCTTCAGATGGCATTGATTTGCTTGAAAAACTGTTAGTATACTCACCACGACGAAGGATTCCTGCCAAAAAATCTCTTTCACACTCTTACTTCAAAGATATGTTAAATTAATGGTGGAATTTAGACATTCTCTTGAACCAGAACAAAGTGTAGTCTCATGTAACCAAAATTTCTGCATTTTTCAGTGCAACAAGTGATATGCTAGCAATATTTCAAATGTTTTCTATAAAATGTCGATGCCATTTGTCTGCTCTCTCTTTTTCTTTCAGCCTTCGCTGATTCATATTATAAGCCGCAATACAATTTTGAAATGCATTATGACTTGTAAAAATTTAAATATTACCCTTAAGTGATAAATTATGGAAAATATTCATGTTTAAGATTCTGTAGGTCAAATCTGTTTCAAGTTAAACGGAATTGACTATTATATTTTCAAGTGAAAAAATGCTTCTTTTATTAATTTTAGACTCCTTCCTAGAACCATTTTTAAAGTTTTTTTACTTTTAGCTGATTGAAATGAACTGAAAAAGTTTTTGCATCAAAAGATCAATCATGCATTTAAGGTGTTTGAAGAGATTAACGCGATTTACTCTCCATATTTTTAAGCAATAATATAATTCTACACTATTGCCATGATGTTTGTTACTGATCAAATTCTTATTGAATTTTTCTTGCTTAATTCTATTACGAGATAAAGTATGAACCTTGGTGAATTTGACTCATCAAAAATGAATTAACCCGAATTCTTTTTCTGAAAAAGAATTTAATGTAAGAATAAACCCCTGGTTCGCATTGTATATTTAATACAGATTGTGGAACTTGAAACGATTCGGCTAATCAAGATAAAAAATTTAGGAATAATATCGTTCACAGAGCTTGGCCTAATTCTGATTTGATGGATTTTTTTCAGTTTTTGTTTACAAAATACACTTTTCCAAGTTTTTTCTCATTTTCAAATAGTTATTACTCGCACTATATGTTGCCAACTATACACTAATCCATTATAGTAACGATTCATATACATAATGTGGTACAATACAAGTATTCCAGTATAAATTTATCAAAATGAAAATTCACTCAATTTGAGTGAGGAAATTAGCTAACAGCAAAGCAAATATAATATTAGTTATATTTAAATGTTGTTGTGCCATTTCCTTCACATGCTCTCCAATGAAGGACAAAATAATTTGCAGTAACTACATTGAAGCTTCAATAGAGTTCATGGAAGTAAGAATATTTCAGTGTATTTTAATTCATCCAGTGCGCTGAGATTGAATTATCTCTGTTCAGAGCTGATTATCATGTATCTGGAAAATTTTCTGGTTTTATGTTCTCCAACAGAATTGCATTTGAAAAAAATTATCATCGTACCAGTAACAGATCGCGACGAGCGAAACTATTTGAATTAAAACTTCTTTGCATGCTGCTAGAAAGTTATAAAAATGATCACTTAGTAGAGGTAAAAAATCAACTTAATTCTATTTAAATTGCGAGTAACTGGAGATAAATAATTTCCAAACTTCAGAAAAGCTACAGAATGATACATTTCAAAGTAAATACTCGAGATGTGCAATTTTTAATGCTGGCGAAATAATTATATTCTGATCTACACAATTAAAATCATAATAAGATTAATTGATAACAAAAATAACAAGGCAATCATAAATGATAAAAAATAGAAATGCACTTCATTATAAACATATATATATATATATATGTAAGCACAAATTCAACAATTATTTAGAGTACACCTACCCAATTGGAATAATTGATATGCAGTCCAAAACAAACTTAGAAATTTCACGATTGAAAATATATGAAATGCAACAAACACTATTGAAAAATTGCATAATTTCAAAACACACCGATAGATCAGTAGGTACATTTAAGGAAAATATTTCGGCTTATAAATTCAGAAAACATCAAAATTGCCCTGTAACGGGCAGATATATGACTAGAGGATATCAACTTATAACAGACAAAAATAGCTACACTACAAACAGAAACTTGTACAAGATCCAAAACTGCTAGTAGGACTGGTGTTCAGACTCTCGACATGAAAGTGATTCCGTGCAGCATGAACTTTGCAAGATTTGCTATTGTTAGAGAGAGAAGCCTCTCCATTTGGAGAATCAAAGGCTGATTTTAGAGAGTCAATTGCTACCCGAGCGGAGTATGGATTGAAAGTGCTCGGTACTTTTTTTTGATTTAGAGCTTGCCAATCAATGCCTACACAAGAAATTAATGAAAAAGAATAAATGCAAAAAATATATATATACGAAATTGAACTACATCAATTTAGAATTGGTGATAAAATAACTAAAGGAAAAAAAGTAGAATAAAAGATTGTGTTAAAGAAAGCCATAGGGAAATTTGCAAGCACAATAAAAATTATACACTTTAAAATTTAAGAGGCAAACCTGAAAAAAAATTGTGTGACAGAACATCTCGAGAATTCCAAGTGCCAATTCTAATGGAAGGCTTAGCAGTAAGTAGAGCATTCAAGAGTGAAACGACTTGTTTTGACAAAAAATTTGGGAAATATAAAGCAGTTTGGCCATAAAGTTCATGGTACAGTCGACCTTTCCATGGAAGATAACCCACTAGCATTTCATATAACAGGACACCTAGAGCCCACCTATAATGGAAAAATGTTAGATTAGTGTACGGTATTCAAAGGCTCAAAGTGCATCTGTTAATAGAATAAGGCAACATAAGCCTCCAATTTTGGGAAGTAGTGCTCACCAATCAACTGCAGAACCGTATCCCCCAGTGAATGCCGAACATTCGTAAACTTCAGGTGCGATATAGGGAGGTGTACCGCAGAGAGAGATAAGCCCGTGTAACCCATCTGCTCCTCCTCGACAGAGCCCAAAATCGCATAATTTTACGTGTCCATCAATATCAATCAAAACATTTTCTGGCTTTATATCCCTATGGACAAATCCTTTACTATGAAGATGATAGATTGCCGATGATAATTCGGCGGTATATAGCTTCACCACTCTTTCTGGGAGGGAGCCTAGATCTTTCAACACATTATATAGGTCCCCACCAAGCGCATGCTCCATGCATAAGTAAACGCTGCTCTCTGATTGGTAACTTTGCTTAAACTTAATTATGTAGGGGTGACTAATCGATTGTAGGATTTTTCGCTCCCTCTCAATATTTACTATTCCCCGTTCGCAAGACTTACGAACAACTTTAACGGCCTCCATTGAAGCAGGATTAAGGAAAACGGAGCCATAAGCGCCGTTACCTAGAAGTTCCCAGTTTTGCTCGATATCCGATCGATTTCGTCTATGAGAGTTTCGTTTTGATGGACTTTCGATCTGATTTCGTGAAGAAGTAATAATAGTTCCAAACATCGGAAAATGTCAATTTCGCGCAAAGTAATAAAGATAATGGGTAATAAAACTGAATTTGAGTTATCACAAAAAGTTGTGTAGTGATGCTACAGCGGCTTTCTATTCTCTCTTGAAGTTCGGCAGTTTACGTTTCCTTTACGATTTTCATTCACGCATATGACTCCATAAAAGTATTTGCCAAAAAAAGCAGATTTAGGGGTATGAAGTAGCTGTTTTTCTATCTTTTTCTCGGCGTTACAAACTTTCTAATGTCATGTTTTAGTAAGAAGGTGATGAAAACAGAAATATTACTCTGACGTTCACCTGGAATGAAGACACTTTCAATTTACTCGGCGAAACGCGTGGTATAATTTGAATGTATAAAAATATCGACGAAAGTACATACGAGTAGTTGACATCAGACTATTCATTTTAATTGGTTCACAATAGTACTTGAAGTTACATGTTCCAGGATTCATACGAAATTGAGGTAAGTTTCTCCTTTATAGCCGTTATGAAACAATGCGTGAAGTCGGAGCTCGAAATTACAAAATAGGCCGAATAAAATAGTACGCTTAATTTAAGGTGAAAAGCTGTGTAAACAGAGTGAAAGGATCATTATATGATGAAATGATTTCAAATAAATTGAGATTTCAAGATATATACAGAGAGAGAGCTCAGTCTCGGCGGAATATTAATGAGATTACACGGCAAAACTAATAAATTGAAGAGTAATTATTGTCATGGTTCATTTATGTAAGTAGTGACTATTCCTACTCCAAAATGAAAAAATGCGTATGCTTAGACTCATTTCGATGAAACAAAAAATAGCCAAGTCCGTTATAACAGATTGTGTTTAATGCTGGTAAAAATGTTGTCTAAAGTCAGTGGAGGATTATGCTCTTAGAGCTGGACATGAGGTTGGTTTCAGGTAGTATTTTGTACTGCTGTAGTATAGTAGGTAATGCAGGGCAATTTCAGTGTACTTCTATTAGATACTGCATTTTTCGTGCCTGAGATTACGTAATCGCTTGTATCCACTAATTAGATCACTACCATTGGTGCAGCAGATCCTGAAGACCTGAATCTGTCGTATTTGGTTGGTATTCGTCTCGCTCGTGTACAATAAAATAAAATATGCTCCACCCAATGTGTACCAGGTATAAAAGGATATTAGTGTAGGACTGCAGCCAATTATAAATAGCTTATTGAAGCTCTGATAAAACGGGGAGGAGAATTGCAATTCAAGTACTCTACGATAGAAAGCAAGAAAGACATTTGACAAGTATAGTAATATAATCTTTAGTAGGAATGAGTGTTACACAAAAGCTTGTTGCAACTTATTGTGATTCTCAAAAATAAAATTCAAATATTCAAATTCACATATTCCATTTTTGATCAATTTCAAACATTCATCTCTACTCCCAAAAATATACATGTTTTGATCCACAATTGTGAACTGTTTTCCAAAAATATAAAACTAATTGGACTCCTTTCCTATACCCCCAGAACAGCAACAAGTTCTTTTGAAAATATTTGTTTCTAACATATATTGATGCATTAACAATTGTTAAAAGTTTTCTCTGACTCTTACATATTCTAGTTTTCAAGCACTTTTCCATCAGAAAAAAGATTCATAGCATCTTCCATTCATACCTCTATACCTTAGATTTATTTTACTGCGTAATTTTTCTACTGTGTAGCCTCTAGCCTGACAATTTTCAACTGGTCAAAAGGAAAATATTTTCCTAAAAGAGTTATCTTTGTGCCAGGCCAGAACGTAAACATTTCTCTTATCTTGACCAACTCAACTAACAAGGATCCTTACACACAACATTCCACTTTTATGCTTGTGTTGGATGTCTGGCATAAACAAGGGTGCCATATGAAACTGCTGACAATGTCTTTTACCTCAAAATTTGCTGAATTCTGCTATCTTCCTTTTTGGTGGCACTCTGCTCAGCTATACAAGGATATATTTTTGACATCAGCCACTGCTGTTTCATTCGAAATGCCTCTCTATGTTCCTTTTTAAAAAATGATTTCTTCAAATAAACTTTTTGGTCTTAAATTATCATTTGTGTTAATTCCACTCTGAGACGACCATAAGCACAAAAGATACTGATCCGGTAAACTAACATGTCTCTGTCTTGATAAGTTTTGGAATGATTGGTAATGAACTTGTCCAACTGTTTTTTTGCACCCTGCAGCTTATTTTCCAAAATGGTCTTTACTTTTCTAATAATTTTCCCTACTGTTGGGAATGTGACAGAAACACAAGAAACCTGTAACAGAATGCATATATTATTACATGCAAAATTACATCGATAGAAGTGAGATAACTTCAACTCAACAAAATATTATTTACTGAAACTTGTTCACATAATCTAAGTTGAAACTTTCACATATCTTCAGGAGAAATAAACTGCAGCTACAAAATAGAATTAACTCCCTTAGAGATTAATTCTTAGCACCTACGTCTATTAGCTTCATTGCAGTAGGCAGTTACTAAACAGTTTCAGATCCCAAAAGTGGTTTGAAAGTCATCAATCACATTATTAGGGAATCTACAGCCTTGGCCCATATGAATTGCTCTTAAAAAATTCAAAGCTGGCAATCACTAATAAGCTACATCTTCTTTTGTCTATTTTACTGCCCACAGAATTACTACTGTAGCAAAACAAAAATTATTACCAAGTTTCTCCATTGACAGTTTTTAAGGCTGATATTACAGGATCAATACCTAAAGCTTCCAAGGATTATATAATGTCAACAACTTTTAGTTTATGGTAGTTATTAGGACCTGAGTAGTATAGTCGCATGGATTTGAACCTGTTTCTAGGTTAGAAAGTAAGTAGTTGCACTTTTTGTAGTAAGCATTGGTAACTTGTACTATGCATTGTGGTAGTAGTATATATGCTGCACATAGTTTCTTAATTTGTACAGTATATTTTATGTTACGCTGTTTCCACTTCAGTGGAGGAAACAATGTCAAAATGTATGTATTCTCTTTTTGAATTCCTTCTTGTTCTTATGAAAGTTGTGTGTCAACACAGAATTGTTCTTGTTTCTATGTACCTATTATTTTATTAAAACTCATTTCTTGTTTTCTGCTACATACTCAGCAGTAGCCATCCTGCATCACTCTAAAGTAAATAAAAGTATTGCAATTTTGAACCATGTAATTAAATCTGAGCTAGTACAGTCATGCAGATTTGAACGATGCAACAGTTCCAAATCATTTTGAGATTAAAAAAATGCTTGGTTGTACATTTTGTAGTAAATATTGATAAATTGTGAAATATATTGTATATTAGCAGAAGTGAATTTGCGGCATATAGTTCAATTCAATTTGTGGTTTATTTTTTAGTTGTGTCGCTTCCACTTCAGTGCCAAAAATAGCACAATAATGTGTGCTTTACTTACTAACTCATTCTCATTTCTGCTACAACTTTGCCTGGTGGTGCATAATTTTATTTTTGTTCTATCCTTACATTCTGCATTCAGTTTCTTATACTATGTTTGCTCCACTTTTATTTTTCTTGTCTGTTTTACATGTGTCTGACAAATTTTCTTAACATCCATCAACATGGATGACCACCAAATATTCCCATGGCAGAGTCTATCAAAGACTTTTTAGTTTCAAAGAAACCAAAGATGAGCATTCTCAATCATTTCTCGTTACTGTGCCTTTAAACCAAACTGCTTCTCTCACTCTTCTGCCATAATTGCCTTTAAACTTGCATTATGCTTATGTAATGAACTGTCAAAGTCAACGCATTTAAAGATGTCCACTAATCTTATTTGTAATTTGTACCCATATTTGCCTAGTCTTCATCGCTCATACTATCTGCACAGTGTATCGGCTACCACATTTTTTTAAATATACATAGTCTCAAAGCCATACTTTAGGACCTTGTCAATCCATCCCATTAGTATCAGTTTAAGATAGTTTTATATATGTTGGAATGCAACAGTGCAATGGTCCATGAATAGTGTTAATTTACAGCCTAAAGAGTGCTTCTATAATCAAGTTGATGCCCAATTGAGAGATGTCTATTTCTTCTGGGCTGCAGAGTAATGTATTTCTGCACCCTGAAAAGCCCATGAAATAGCAGTGATGAGGTGTTTGCATCCATCTCTTTCTCGGTTTAACACGGCACCCCATGCTCACATTTGATGCATCTATATCCAGTTCCAATGTTTTTACAAAATCTTGGTTGAGTAATCTGATTGGTTTTTACTTAAATTACTTTTATATGTTATTAAATGCATATTAAACTTTGGGTGTTCAAACTAGTCACCCTTTCTTTTCTTGTACTCTTGTCAATAGATCCATAATTGAATCAAAATGAGATTTGTGCTTTCAGTAGTAACTAATTGTTAGGAATTAACTCCCTTAGGTATTAATTAAATTTTTATAACTGCGGTCAGTTTTCACATATGACATTTCAACTAAATTGGCTGCACAGATACCAGTAGGGTTATATATTTTGTATTGGTAGAGTTAACTCACTTCTATCAACACAATAAGTGCATGATAAATATGCACATCTCTGTCACAGTTTCTTGTGCTTAGTTGCATTTCATGTTTCTGATACTAGTTGTACAATTGAACAACCGCGAGGCTAATAACATGTTAGTTTATTTCAGTCAATGATTTCTTAAACTATATTTAGACCCATGTCATACCTACTTTATCCCATTATTTGACCCAAATATACTTGGACTTCAGCAACCAAGAAACATTTTTCTTGGCTCAATCATGCGTTCTACTTTTTAAATTTCTTTGGTAGTTTTTTTCTTGAATAATGAACTTTTCTAGTGTTTTTCTGGCCATGATTATGTCATTTGCACACACTTTAGCGCTGTTTATCTCATTAATCATCTCTACAACTATCCTCTAGAAAAGTGATATTATTACTTATTACCAAAGCATGTTATTTTAAACCATGTTATTTATCTCTGTCCCACATAGAGGCAACTTTCAATCAATCAGTTTCTTTTACTAAACATTGATTATATAAACTCTTCCAATCAAATTTACCAAAGTATCATTTGTAGAATACTTTTTAATTGCTTCTAAAATTCAAGGGGAAAAATTGTTTGGCTTTATTTATTTTAGTTTCAAATTTAGTCATACTCTTATATTTTATAACTTTCCTTCCAAATTATCTGTCTGGCTGTCGTAAGTGGGAATGAACATATGCTCCTTGGGTCTGTCTATTCAATCCAACTCTTCTGTATTCATTCATTTACTCTTTTAAATATTCTATTGTTAAGATAAAAGAAAAATAATTATTTATAAATTAAAATGGAATCATTAGGTTCCATGTCAATATCCATAAATTTGATCAAAAAAGTGCATTGACAATCTTCTGAAATTTCTTCATATTCATTAAAAAGTTCTTTCCATGTGGACATGACTATTTTTTTCTTGATAAGTGGCAGAATCTTCTCTTTGATTAGTGCTTCTTCTCATTGGTCAGTAATATTTTCAGCAGTTGTAATAAAAAAAGTGAAAACCAGAATTATACAAATATTTTAGTATAAACCTTGAAGTTAAAAATGAATGTTTTCTCATACAGTCCTTTACATTTTTTACAACCGTTGTATCAATCTATTACCCAACCAACTCACTCTATTGTACTTTCTCCATGTAAGCATAGGCAGCATCAGAGAGAAATTTTGGCCTCTTCATTCAGAGCACTCTGCTCAAAGAAAACTCAATACAAATTCCTGAGTAATATGTTACAGAGTTTTTTTTCACATCATGCACATGGCATGCAGTTACTCTTGTATCAATAAACTATTTGAATTTCATTTCAGTAGATGTTTTACTTTTCATGGTCCAGAGTAAGTTTGTACATGATTCTTGCCAACCCTTGGTTTTATTACATTTCTTTAAAGAGTTCTTGAGTTATGGATTACATCATGTCACTTGCAGCAGATTCAAAATGAGAATGAACTAATATATGAGTTATAATCTACTATATATGCTTTTAACATTGCTGCACAATATCTTGTTTATTTTAGCAAACTAAATGTGGTTTATGTCGACTTTCTTTTATGTTGCTTTTGCAGAAGACCATAGGGCCAAAATGTATCAATGGCATGATGCAGTTCTCTAAATTTAGAAAAAAATAATGTAGAAAATCTTGCGCCCATTCTGCATATTAAAAATATTTTTAATCAAGTTTGTTTTTTCCAAAGCAGTCAAAACAAAACTGTTTCAATTATTTAGTATAAAACCTGTGTTTTATAGGATACTTCAAAATCTCTAATACAGAAAATTACTTCATTTTTGTGCTTCTTGCTCTTGCTGCTAAT
This sequence comes from Vaucheria bursata, assembly GCA_032358265.1. Taxonomy (NCBI): domain Eukaryota; class Xanthophyceae; order Vaucheriales; family Vaucheriaceae; genus Vaucheria; species Vaucheria bursata. The sequence continues at coordinate 1,245 of JAULBW010008271.1, read as the reverse complement.
AACTGATGAAGAAACTATGTACATAGAGACTTCATTTTTCTGAAATAAATTACCAGATAGTTAAACATTTATATCAAGACAATTCCTAGTTTATTAAATTAGAGCTCAAGAGAAAATGGGTATAATGTGAAAAAAAAACAATTTTTATTCCAGTCAGCTTGCCTTGAATTCTAGTTTAACTTTGATCTATATCATTGTCAACATGAACTACATGCATCACTCCCTAAAAACTGCTACTAAAATTTAACAGAATTATATCAGCTATTTAAAGACAATCATGCGGATTTTTAAACTGTGTCATTGCATGCAATTTTGGTGTTTGCAGGCTTGTCAAGCACAGCACCTGCTTTAAAATCAACTGCAACAGCATGCTATCTTTGACTGCATTAAGATTGTTGCAATGTTCCATAATGATCCACATAGTTTCATCTTTTCAATGTTGCAGCATTCCCAAAGCTATGAAGTGCATCCATGATGCTGTGCTTCAATGTAAAAAATGCCATAATTTTATTTTTTATGATCAAACTTCAAAATATTTCTCCCAAATCATTGTTTGATATAAGAATAATTCTAATCAAACCACTTGCTGAATGTTGACTTTTCAATTGAAGCATTTTTTGCTAGTTGTTGAAAATTGAGCATGTTATTTTGATATACCTTTCCATTTTTTACAAAACCAGTTGCTACAGTAGAGGTATATTTATTTTCAGTTGCACTACAGCAAGCAGCAAACAGCAAACAGCATAAGCTATTGCACCTGCTTTTATGCCTTTGGCTATATAAAAATATTTTAAATAGGCAGAGTTAGTGTTATGACCAACTAGTTGTGCTAACACTTAAACCAAGAAGCAAGAGCAAAACAAGGAATACAAGAATATGACATGAATAATACAAGTACATTAGCCTTTTCTCATGTGCTGAAAAAATGACTCTTGTCAACACCTTACAACTTATTCTACATGCATACAAGATTAATTAGATCAAACTATAAATACAACCCCCTAAAGGAGTTGTACATAAACTAAAATATAAATAAATTGTGATTCTAAGACAAATTAGATGGCAAATGCGTATTAGATCCTGACAGTTGGTACACAAACTTGAACATAATACTAGCTAGTATGGTCCAATATAAGTTGCATCATGTTTTGAAGTTATACCAAGAGCAACTGTTAGGAATTAACACCTAAGGGAGTTAATTCTATTCTGTAGCTGCGGTATAATTTGTTTTGGCTTCAGTTTGGT
>JAULBW010008260.1:4119-14436 GCA_032358265.1 Vaucheria bursata | reverse complement strand
TCTACCACAGCTTTATCTATCCCCGCTAAACCAATTCCGGTAATATTACCTGCAATTATTGATCCTAATAATTTGCGTCCACCACCTAATCAAACAACAGGACCTCTGCCTTTAATTCCTATTAATATTATTAATTCAGCTAATATATCAACTAATGCTACATCACCCAAGCGTGTTACCAAGTCCAAATCTAAGCAATCTAGAATTGGTTTAACAAATGTTACATCAATAGCTTCAATTAATCCAACTAACAACATAGTCCCATTATTACCATTGTTACCATCTGCTAATCCACTAGTTGAACCATTAAATTCTCGGTATCCAGTAACCTCTCGTATTCCTCGTGGTTCAAATGCATTACTAAAATATCGTGAACGTGAAGTTTTATTATCTCATCATCATAAAAATTTAGCTACTGCACGGAGTACTATAGATAATACTAATCATATTCATTTTGTAATGAAATCTCATATTATTCATAATCAACAACAAGCTAAATTAATGAAACAAAAACAATTACAATTACAACAAGAAAATAATAAATTTAATCAAAGATTAAATAAAGCTCCTGTTGTTATAAATACAAAACATAATAATTTTAACATTCATAATAAACATAGTATTAATACGCAAGTACATAAAACTCCTGTAATTAATCATTATACATTACGAAGACAAAAAGAATTAGCTAAAATTGAAAGAGACAATTTAATTTTAGCTAGTAGAATTATTGAAGCTCGTCCAACCGTAATTAATAAAAAAGAATTAATTAAATTGTCTGCCCAACATGAAAAAAATTTACTTAATCTATCAAAATATAATCATGCTATTAATCCGAATTATGTGAATAATAGCATTACTAAGTATATTAACAATTATGAACCAGATATTAAAGAACAACATTATCAATCCAATGAAATTAATTATAATCAAAATAATCAATTTAATTCATTTAATCCTAATAATAATAATAATATTAATAATCCTAATAATAATTCAATGAATAGTACTACAGGTCCTAAACCAGGTTTTCCACATTTAGCTATGGAAACTGAAATCAGTAAAGGTATAGCATTTTTAAAACGTAAAGATTTAGATAGTGCTATAAGTGTATTTAAATCATTTGAACGTAATGATTCAACTTTAATAGATCAAGCTGCTACTAATTTAAGTTTTTTATTTTTCTTAGAAGGGGATTATAAAAATGCTGAAAAATACAGTGAATTGGCTGTTAAAGCTGATAGATATAATGCTAAAGCATTAGTTAATAAAGCGAATATATTATATATACGTAATGAATTAGAATTAGCTAAAGAATTATATTTAGAAGCAATAGGTGTAGAAGCTGATTGTATAGAAGCTATATATAATTTAGGTTTAACAAATAAAAAATTAGGTCTATATCAAGATTCATTACAAGCATTTAAAAAATTACATAGAATATTACCTAAAGATTCACAAGTATTATATGAAATAGGTAATTTATATGAAATATTAGGAGATAATCAACAAGCGGCTCATTGGTTTACTACATTACATTCATTTGTACCTAGTGATCCTAAAGTATTAGCTAGATTAGGTAATATATATACTAAAGAAGAAGATGAAACATCAGCATTTCATAATTTTAGTGATAGTTATAGTGTATATCCAGTAAGTATGGATGTAATAAGTTGGTTAGGTGTATGGTATGTAAAAAGTGAATTATATGAAGAAGCTATACAATTTTTTCAACGAGCTAGTGAGATTGAACCTAATGAAATTAAATGGCAATTAATGGTGGCTTCTTGTTATAGAAGAATGAATAATTATTCAGCTGCTTTATCCTTATATAAATCAATACATAAACAAGATCCAGATAATATTGAATGTTTAAAATATTTAGTATCAATTACTAAAGATACGAATGAAAGAGAATATGAAGAATATGTTAAATTATTAAGAAAAGCAGAAAGAAATGCACAACAACAACAACTAGATAATAATAATAATAATAATAATCAATATATGAAAGGTGAAATACAAGAACCTATGGATGATCAAGGACAAGGACAAGGGAATAGACAAAATAATAATATTAATAATGATCCTGGATTTGATGGGAATGAATTACATCCTACTAGAACTGGACCTACTGTGAATAAAGGGGCTGCTAATAACGATGATGAATGGGGAGATTCAGGATTAGATGATTTATTACCTTCGTAATATAATTATGTACTGTATATAACAATTATAACTATCAATTCATAGTATTGATTGGTTTGTTGTTATCTCATATTGCAGTACTAGTCGCATATTCCATATATTGTCTTATGTAATAATACAATTAATTTTATAACAATTTATCTATTGTAGTAACATTTGAAGACGCGCTTAGAGAATATATACTGTATAATATCTTGAAACAAAAAAACAAGGAAATATTAAACTAAATACATGAGATATTTGTGAATTTATGGACTAGTATAGAAGCCATAAGCATAATAAGTTGTAGCAACAGCTAATGTAAGAACTAAACCATTAAATAAACATTTTTCCCATGGATCTAACATATATAATGCTGTTTCTAATTCATATGCATATACTTGTTGCGTCATACCGTTATATAAGGAAGCAAATATACCATTGTATTTTTTAGGTCCTGTTTCCTTAACAGCCTTAAAACTAGATTCAGCTGTTGGATTTACATGTTTTTGTTCGATTGTATTACTATTATCGTCACTCTCGTCATTACTACTAGAATTATTATTACTATTGCTATTAATATTGGATTTAGATTTAGATTTGGATTTAGATTTGCTAGGAGTTGATGTAATATTATTGTTATTATTATTATTAGCATCTTCTAATATATGTTGTTTATTTTCTAACATATCCTTAGTTAAAGCTTGAGATCTATCAACTTCTACTGACGATTCAGATGATTTTACTTTAGAACGAGTAGCTCGTAATGACATTTTTTGTCGATTATTAATATTAATTAAATAGGTTATAAAATGTAATTAATTGATAATTATTATAATTAATTGTTTTATCAAGTGATATTAAACATAAATATATTAAGCTACAGTATATCACCAGTGAAATTATTCGTACAAAACTGTTTTTTCAATGTTTATTTTCCGTGTGCACAACGATTTATAATAATTTTAATGAATGCGGTGCGTAAAATATAATTATAAAGAATAAACAAGCTAAGTAGTAATTATCTACAGTAATCATCAATTATAAATTTCAATTGCAGTAAGATAACTGAATATATTAATAGTAAAATATGGGTAAAAAACCAAAGAAGAAATCTTCTGTAATATCCGCACAAGAATTTGATCGTCAAATAGATGAGAATTTAAATAAACCTCGTGCTATCGAATATATCAAATATGATAAAATTAAGAATAAAGGTAAAATATCTAATATTCATATGGATGAAAATGATATGAAAGATGAAATTGATGTATTTATGGAAGGAAAAGATAAAATTGATTTAAATGATAATAACAATAATGATAATAATGATGATTATAATGAAGATAGTGATGAATATAATCAACATAATACTAGTCTTGATTTACCTGATTATGATGAAGAAGATGAAGAAAATAATAATAAAAATAAAACATCTAAACATAAATATAAAGCTGATTTAGCAGATGAAAATGAAGATGATTATTATGTTGCTCCTCATGATTATTCTGATATTGTTAATAATGAATCTGCAGCTGAATTAAGAGAAAAACAATTAAAACGAGAAGCCAATATAAGTAAAGCATGGGGTAAAAAAAAGACATTATATTATAGTGCAGATACAGTAGATTATGAAATTGAATCAGATGAAGAAGTTGCATTAAATGAAGAAAAAGAAGCAATTCGATTACAAAATGAACGAGCTGCACAATTAAATGAAGCCGATTATAATATTTCAGATATGATTAATGATATTGTTAAAGAAGAAACTACCAAAAATAAACAAAATAATGTTAATAATAAAAAATCTAAGAAAGCCATTCAATCTGATAGTGAAATATTAGCTTCTATGAATAAAGAATTAAATTCAATTGATATTGATAATATAAATAGTATTGCCACTAATATAATTACAAATGATAACGATACTGTAATTGAACGTATAAATAAAGATACTGAGCATTTAACCCGTGATGAAAAATTACAAATCATATTAACTGAATCACCTGAATTATTTGGATTATTAGATGAATTAAAAGATAAATTAAATATTATTAATAATGTGTTAAAACCTAAATTAATACAATTAAAACAATTAAATGTTAATAATGATTATGTATTTATGAAATATTATATGGATTATTATCAATTATTATTAATGTATACTACAAATATTATATTTTATTTATCCTTAACTGCAGAAAAAAAAACTAATATTAAACAACATCCTATTATTCATCAAATTCTTGGGTTTAGACAATTACTCGAACGAAATCAATATTTAAAAAATAAATTTGAACAAGAAATGAATGAATTTATTGAAAATCCACAATTATACCAAGATAAATATAAAATTCAACCTAAACAACAAAATTCTAAACAAAATGGTAAAGTAGAAAAGAAAGAAATAATTAAAGATAATGAGGATTATTATAGTGATGAACAAGATGAAGATGAATTTAATTATAACGGGGATATGCCTAATCCCGATGATTTTGATGCAGACGATTTCGATAACTTCAGTGATAATTCTATTAATAATACTCTTAATAACACTAAAAAACGCAAATCGGAACCAGAACCGGATTTATTTAGCGATATTAATGCGTTGAATACTAATAATACCGATAAAACAAATAAAAAGAAACAAAAATCTGTTGGATTTTCAATTGATACCGATTTTGGTGATATAAATAGTGAGGATGAAGCTAATATTGGCTTAGTTAAAAAGCCAGTAGGCGAAAAATTATTAAAAATTCAACAACAATTAAAAGAAGCTAACGAAAGATTGGCTAAACAACAAGGTAACAATAAGAAAAAATCTAATAATAATATACATGATAGTGATAATGATTCATTAAATGATGATGATTTATTTGGTGATTTAGATGCATCTGCAGCATTAGCATTTTATAATTCAACTAATCAAAAAACAAAAGCTAAGAAATTAGCTCATAAACAAGAATATTCACATGAACCTCAACGTGTTCATCCATCGTATAATCCAAATAATTTAACTGCTGATAAACGTGCTATTAGTAGTAATATTAAACGTAATCGTGGTTTAACTCGTAATCGTAGAAAAGATATTAAAACACCTAAAACTCATAATAGAATGCGTTATGAAAAGAAAATTAAACAAAGACATTCACAAGTTCAAGAATATAAAGGATCGAAAGCATTGGGTTATTCAGGTGAAGCTACTGGTATTAAAACTCATCTTACTAAATCAGTATCACTTAGATCATAAAAAACTCAAACTTATTGCAATTGCTATCATTGTTTCAATAGAATATAAAATTCATTATATTAAATATTATTTACAATTGTTCACTCAATAAACTGTTACTTAAACTTCATATCTATATCATTAATGTTTATTGCTGCTATACACTAATTCCATCATTTATCATGCAAAACAATAGCATTCTCCATATTCGTTCTATATAATGAGGTGCTTCCATATCAGGTCCACTATCAACTTGATTATATAATTGTTGATAAAATTTCAACGAATGCTTTAATATATTCTCTCTAGATACAAAAAATATACCATTATCATCATATCCACAATTTAAACGATATTCATAATCTATTATTGTATGATTAAAATTATGTTGTAACCATACACCAAATGGTCTTGGATTTGCTTTTATCCAAGTTTTATTTTCATTAATAATTCCTGTATTTCCAATGTATATATCATCTATTTGAAAATTATATAAATCTTGGGAATATTTTTCTTTATAATAATAATAATAACGATTTAATATTGATTGATTTGGCTCATCTAAATCAATATAATTATAATTACAACAATATTTGTCATTATTAATACAATATAATAGTTTATTTTTAATATTATTCATTCTTCTTAATTTACCACTACTATAATTAATTGAAGCCAATGAAAATACTAAGTAATCAGGTAAATTATTATAATTAGTAATTATATGATGAAGATGACTGTGACCTTCTCTTCCAACATTAGATAAATGAACTATCTTACTATATAAATATTTATTATAATTAGGCTTAGTTATATTATGTTTTGATCTATATTCATCTCCTTTAGTATAAATTATTGTTTTAGTATGAGGAATATCCATTAACCAATCTATATTTTCGTTAAATTGAGATATTACTAAATCAATTGATATACTAGATTTACGTAAATCCTTAGGGTAATTCTTAATATTCGATATATTTTCAGGATATGTCAATACTATTGGTCTACAATAGTTCGAATTATGATATCTATAATCATTTAATGCACGAAATGAAATATAAGCAAAAATAGATAAAGAAATCCATCCAAATATCCATACCAGATAACGCCAAATTGGCTTCCACTCATTGGATTTAGTAGTATTTTTGTTATTTATAGTTGCAATAGTATCGACATGTTTATTAGTATTTTGAGCGGAGTTACCATTTCGTTTAATTAATTTAGCGGTTGGATTATCATTATTATTATTATGCTCTAAATCTTCATCTGTTAATTCATTATTGCTCATTTGTTATGCATTACATGCATTTTTGTATCAACTCCTATGTGTATCAGTGTTTGATTGTTTATACCCAATATATTAACAATTCCAATCTCCCACACTCGATATCAATGTTAAATTATGTTTATATAGATTCAGTTATGTTGTTAATTTATTATTGGAATTACTACCCAAACTAATAGTCTGTATTTCTCCACCAATATTATGATAATTTATTTAAATTTATGAAATTATGAATTTATGATATTGCTTCGAATTAATAAAAAAGGTTCAACACAACAAACCCGCAATAATTATAAAATTGACATTTATTTGTGCTTTAATATACAGAGAGCTTTAGGATCTCGTGATACTGAACAATATAAATATTTATTAAGCAAACATTAAGATTTATGTGCTCATAACTCAAATCATTAGTAACATTTAGCAATAATTAGATAAAGTTTTTTACAATGGCTAATAATCATACAGAAAGATTAATTATTGATATAGAGAACAATGCACAAGTAACACAATTAACTGAACTTAAACCAGTTGATGGACAGAATAACAATACAAGATCTTCGAATTCATCAAATAGTAATGATATTAATGATAAGAATGGTAAATTAAGTTATATAGATCGATTTGTTCGATTTATTCAATTTAATAATTATACCTTACGCAATTTAATGGGTAGTCCAAATATTGATGCAAGAATATTATTTGCAGTACGATTAATTATATTTGTATGGTTTATTACATTATTATTTGTAATATCAATTAGTGACGGTAGTCACGATTGGCCTGCTTACTTGACTAATCAATCTTATGGAATTATTGTATTATATTTTGGTTCTCAAGTTATAATATCAATATTAAGTAGAAATTTATTATTAAATCAATATAGTCAAGTTAAAACTAAAAATACTAATGTTAATCCTAATACTGTATTTGATATTAAGTTACCACATTATGCATATATGATACCAATAGTATTATGGGATTTATTATGTGTCGGTTGTTTTATAGTAACAGTTGTTTATTGGATATTGCTATGGCCATCAAGTACAGATAAAACCTTACGATATTTTAATTTTCAAGTACATGCATTAAATTTAATCATATTTTATATTGAGTTTAGTTTAAATCATGCCAATATAATATGGTCTCATTTAGTATTTGTATATGCATTTGCTGTATATTATCTAATATTTGCTATAATATATCACAATGCTGGTGGTAAATGGTTATATGGATTTTTGGATTATAGTAAACCCAGTAATATTGGATTTTATTTTGGTGTTCTTATTGCAGTTGCATTAGTTTATGCTGCACATTTAGGTTTAAATCGATTAAAATTAAAATGGTTTAGTACAAAAGATGAAAAACAATATGAAATTAATTATACTAATCAAGATAATAGTGACAATAACCATAATAATACGCATACGAATGGCAATAATAATAACCACATTATTGTTACACCTAAAAATGCTACCTCCAGCGTTGATACTGGTAATGCTCAAGTGAATTTTCATATGTAATGTTATTATTTACTGTTTTTGAACCCTCTGCATTTTGCATGATAATACTAGTTACAGCATAGCATTTAATTCAAGTGATTGCGTTTGTTTTTGTTAGGTATTTAATACCAATTATAGTACGACATGTACATATTTTTGTTAATAAATTAACCACAAATTAAATGTAACTGTATTATAATTATCTAGTTTATTTACAAGAGTAACATTTGAACTTAAGTAAATATATATACAAAGCACAGTATATTATGGGTTTGGTTTAAGGATAGGCTTTACTTCAATTGGTATTTGTGATTTAGCATCTTCATATACAATTTCATAGGAAATACCATTATTATCTAAACTTAATCTACCACCTGATAATATAGCTGTGGTTTGTTGAGTTATTGATGATTGAATTACTGGTAATGAATGTAAATATGATAAATATACATTATTAATACTTAATCCAAGATTACTAGCTGATTTTATTTGTTTAACAGCATCAATAAATATTTCAAATGATTTATAACCATAAGTATTTTGTCCTACAAATCTATTACTATTAAAACTATCAGGTTCATAACGCATAAATAATGGATTTAATGATTTTAAACTATTTGTATCTGTATTATAAGTATAACCTCTATGTGCTTGATCTATATTTATTTCTCCTTCAGATCCTAAAAAAAAGAATCGTTGTTGGGAATGAACTTCTCCTTTATTTGCAGTCCAACTAGCTGTAAATACTGCTGTTCCAATAGTATTAGGATCAGTTATACTATGAAATGTTACTGTTAAAGTGATTGTATCTTCAATTTTAATCGTATTTGTAGTAGTATTACTGTTATTGTTATTATTATTGGTTTGATTTGATTTCAGTTCTGTAATAAGTTGATTAGCTAATCCGTAACTGGCAACAGCTGATACTTTAACAGGTTTAGCAATATCACTTAATGCATAACATAATATATCAATATGATGACTATTTAAATAATAACTAATATCTGATGTGGCTCGTTTACTCGATTTATTACCAGATTCACTAGTATTTGGTTTAATAAACCAATTAGCAAATGTATATAATTGAGATTTTGGTTGCGACATATAACTGTAAAAATAATTAAAATTTCCTAATTTTCTACTATGAATTTTGTTAATGGCATCATTATATAATGGATCGTATCGTTTGTGAAATTCTCCAACTAATAATACATTATGTTTATTAGCTGCTGCAATTAATAATTTGTGTTGTTTTAATGTTTGCACTAAAGGTTTGACTAATAGTACGTGCATTTTATGTTGAATACAAAATAAGGCCATATCATAATGACTGGAATCAGGTGTAGCGATAATTGCAATATCACCAGGTTTAAAATGATTTGTAACTGCAGTTTTATAAGCATTAGGATCATTACTAACATTATCATCTGGATATGTTGTACATTCAGTACTTAGTCCGTATACTGATTGTATGCAACTGAATAAATGTTTTCGAATTGCAGGAAATTGTGTTCCATTACGAGCACATAATCCAATATGTGATCCTATTTTGTTCCTAGCTCTTAAATCAAATATTACAATTGCAATTACTCCAGCAGATTTATCACTATTACTCGCACTATTATGCACAAATCCGGTTGTATATTCACCTGCTCCTATTATTAATACGTTTGGTAATGATGATGGATTTACTTCATTTCCATTGTTAATATTATTGTGAATATTATTGGTAGTATTAACAGATAATGGTATAAAAGGTATATTATTTGTTGAATAAGTATGTTGATAATTAGAAATAATGGGCATTGATTGATCAGGATTTGGACTTACATTATTATTGTCACTATTAGTTGGAGATATTGGAGATTGTGTAGGTGGAGATTCACGTGAAAATGATGATGTAGAAACAGGAGAAGTAGCCATATTAAATTAGATTATGTATCAATTTGTTAGAGATTGAAAATATACAATTAGAATTATAAATTTTATGTCTAATTAATAAATTATTTAGTCATATTTATCATATTAATAAATCTTTCTAATTGCCATTTTCCTTCAGTTAATAATTGTCTAATATATTGTGTATCATTAATATTTTTAACAGCTACAAATTG
>JAULBW010008249.1:0-14461 GCA_032358265.1 Vaucheria bursata | reverse complement strand
ATTCATAATTTAATAAATCTAATTCGGTTAATAATTGTTTTATTGTAGTAATAGATGGAACTGTTGATTGAACAGGTTTATTATTATTACTAATTGAATTATTATTAATAGTTTTAAAAGAGCTTAATTTACATAATGAATTATTATTTTTTTCATCATTATTATTAATCAATACACCATATAATTCTAATCCTGATACTATAAGAGTATGAGTTTTAGTACCAGCAACTATAGGACCAGTAACAATTAATCTAAAATATGAATAATAAGGAATTTCTTCATTATCATTATTCACTATAGTATATGTTGCTACTGCAGTAGTAGGTTTATTATCAGAATCCTTTAAATGTTGTTTGATTATAAACCAATCAATACAATTATTACTACCTTCTATATTCCAATTTAAATTGAAAAGACTTTTATGATGACGTATTGTATAAGTACTTAAAGCTAATTTATGATAACGTAAATGAATTGTTATATAAGCATGTAATATATTATGTAATATTAGATAAGTTTTACCTTGTTCTCTATTAAGTACAGTATCTATAGATTGTGAACCAGCTGCATTTAATGCAGAACTAATAATATTAACTAAACCTAAACTAGCAGGATTTATGAATTCTTTATTAGGTGTTTCATGTCTAGTTCCTAACCAATATATAACACCATTAGTATCGAAATCAGATGTATAATTAAATAAAATAGGCTCTTTTAATATACTATTTAATTTAGTCTTTTCATCAATTTCATTATTAGAAAAAGTATGAGCTGAAGGAGGAACTGATTGTAGCATGGATTTAGGTTGATTTATTGAATAAATAGAATTGTTACTCACACTATTACTATTATTAGTATTATTATTAACTAATAATAATTTAACTTCATTAAATAAATTATTTCTAGTTACATCTGATACTTGTAAAGGAATATTATTATTATTACTAATAAAAATAACAGGTATATGAGCAGCCGGAGCTTCAATAGCACATATTTAAGAGTTTTTCAGTCAGTATGTTGTTGGAGGTTAGTAGGGTTAGTGTGATTAAGCTTATACTATGTTTTATAGTGTTACTTACCTTCAGGAGGTGCTACTCTAGCAGCATCTAAAACAAAAAATTGTTTATCATTATTAGTAGATTTATGTATTTCTATATCTCCTGGACCAAATAATTCAGTTAAGTTATTATCATTAGGTCCAACTTTGTGTGCTTTTAAATTTAATATTTTACCTGCTTTTTCCATTAATTCATTACATATATTATTAGATTTTTGTACTGTTTTACATTGATTATCTGAACCATAAACTAATGAATTTTTATCAATAGGTAATAATGATGTAGCCATTATTCTATAACCTAAGTAATCAATTATTACACTTAATGGGCAATCTAAACCTGCAATAGCACAAGATAAATAAGCTTTAATACCTTTTAATTCATGTGATGCTGCTTTTTGTGCTGATTCATTGGAACCATATATATTATGTAAATCAATAGCAAATTTAAAAAATATACCATTACTTATATATTTCTGACCACCAGCTATTCCACCTGCATTGATACTTTTAATAGTTTTATCATTATTATTTAAATGATATTCATGTATTATATCTTTAGCAATATTACAGGCTATTTCACTAAATTCATATGATATTTGTTGTATTTTATTACCACGAATAATTGATTCAGATAAATTATTATTAGGTAAATGTAATATATTTAACCATTCCAAAGTCCAATCTCTATTAACATTATTAGAATTAGAATTTAATATTATTGTATTTTTATTATTATCTGTTGTGATAAGAGAAAGATCATTATTAATATTTAAATTATTATTTTTAATAATATTATAAGCTTTATTACATAATGATTGAAACGATTCTAATTGTAATTTACGTTGTAATTGTGTATGATAATTATTATTTTTAATTTTATCTTTTAAATCACTAAAACCTTTTTCTAATCTAGTTATTCGTTCATTTTTATCTGTTTGAAATGATAAATATTCTAATTCAGCAGATAATACATTTATATCATTAATTGCTTGATTATATTTTTTAGTATTTGTTTCAATATCATAATTTAATTTTTTAATTCCAGCATTATAGTGTATTTGAGCTGAATTCGTTAATGATTGATAAGCTTGTGGAACATAGTTATAAGTTTGTTGGGCATGATATTGACCTTGTTGCAATTCTACTTGTAAAGCTTGTATTTTATGTGGATATTCATAATTTAATTTTTGTAATAAAGTCCATGTTTCAGTAGCAGTTTTCTTAGCTCGTTCTAATTTATCTTTACGTGTATTAATTGCACTTTCTGTTATTGTTGTTTTAGGTAATAAATGAAATGAAGCACCTATCTTTTTTTGTAATTCTAATGGTCTTTGTACAAAATAATTCGATGCACGTATATATAATTCGCATTCTGTTTCATATAAATAATTTTGATATTCAGCTTCGTTAGCAAAATGATTAGGAGATTTAATTTCATAAGTATTTGGCTTTACAATTATTTGTGTAGATTTAGAATTATTAGTTAAGAGGTTATTATTTATCGAATCAGGGACTGGAATAGGTTGAAGATTATTTTGTAGGTTACTTTGTTGAGCCTTTCCATCGTCATTCAGTTCTGCATAATAAAAATCTGAATAAGAAGAATAACCAACAGCATCATTACTGTTATTATTAGTATTATTATTATTATTATTATTACTTGTAGGTTGAGATTTTTCTTCCAGCGCAGTGTATTGTTCATAATTACTGTATAATTTATTCTTAATAGTTTCTTCTTCTTGTGGTTTATCTAATATATTATATTGTGTATATTCATTTGTATAACTATTACTATCATTATCTGTTTTATTATTATCTATATTAGTATTCTTATCAATTATAATATCATTTATTCCAGAGTATCCTGAGTATTCTTCACTCATAATTGCTCTGCTAATATAGCATTTGCATTATATACTTGACCTAATAATTGTATATTTTATTTATTTTATTCAATGACAGAACAATTAGTTTATTTATGTGTGCAATTATGCAAAACATCAAACGCCGAGCTTCGATTTTTGCTGTCATAATTCAACTATGAACTATTCAACGATTCGTAAATTCATAAGCAAGTATGGGGAACCGTACATCGTTAGATCGATTAGATTTTGGCGATCCTGATGCATTTGATTTAATAAGTAAGTTAGACCATACTTATCCCCGAACTCAATTACCTAAAATAATACAAAAATTAAATAATAAATTCAATAAACATCATATTAACAACCCGGTTTCATTTCGCTTTGTGAAGAATACTGCTTGTTTACCCCAAAACAAACAAGCTGTAAAACTATTGCTATTAGAATGCCTTAATAATTTACCGACAGTATTAATTGATATTATTCTGGATTATTCATATGATTGTTATTTGCTTTTATCTCATGAGTTAAATTACGTCTTGGATCAATATAGTAGGTTATATGTGGCTAATGATAATAATGCGATGATGTATGATAATGGTAACAGCAATACTACAGCTATTAATAAAATCAATACAGCTCGTAATGCTAGCGAAACAATGTATGATGACACAATAACATCAGAGTACATACAGCAAATAATCAAGGTAGAAGGAGTAGAAAATGTGAATCATCAGCAACATATTCCATACTTAAATCAAAGTCATAGGAAACCATTGTTCCAATATCGCCCTTACAACACTATTTGTCTCAAGGATGAATCAAATCAATTTCAATTGTTAATATGTAATAATCGTTCAAGCAAATGCAATGAAATGCTTAAGTATGTGAAACTTGATTTATACCATATAGCTGCAATTACAGTTAATAATACGATAGAAATATTTGATTTACATGATATGATCGCAAATAAATATTTTTACAGCAAATTAACTTTAATAATCCCTTCTATAACAATCACTCCATTAACAATGAATAATTCTCACATCAATTTATTGTACAATAATGAGAATGATGAAAATCAATTATTTTGTATTTTTCATGGATTAGTATTAATTTATAATTTATATACAGGTCAACTTATTAATTATTTAATTTTACCTCATGATTATGATGAATGGAATACATTTGGGAAAACACATGTTTTATTATTCCCTAATAATGTATTATTATACTGTACAGCAGAGAAGAATAACAATAACAATGACGAAGAATGTTATTTTATTAACACTATTAATATTGATACTAATGAGCATAAAAAGATATTAACAAATGTACACGTATTTATGTGTGATTTTAATGTACTTAATAAAGATTATTACTGTGGAACAATATATAAAAACAGAGATGATATTATACCACATTATGTTATTTCAGTATTTGCCTTATATAATCACAATTTATTATTAGAAATCACATTAAGTGATGAATTTTATGATTCAATCTATTTTCCTCCTCATACTTCATATATTCATACACAATATTTAGAACAAAAAAATTGTGAATCTAATGATAGACAAATTGTACCTATACAAGATTATGAGGTTATAAAACATAATAATGGTATTGATAATCATAGTAAATATATAATTATAAGCTATCGTAATAATTGCATATCATTTATTAACTTGTATGATGGAGAAATATTACGTCAAATCCCTTATAACCACAAAGCATCAACTAAAACTACAATTATTGGTATTAATTATTAATAATTTTACATGCACCTATCAACTGCAACAGTTGGGATTATAACGAAAATTTGGTAATATTAATAGTTTATGGAAGTATATATGAGTTGAGGTTTGTTATAGTTACTGGATACAAATTAAAGCATCAAACCATTGTAAACAGTACACAGAAGTAGTAAACAATTTGAAATCTATGTAAAATTTTATAAATGAAAAATTGAATTAATTGTAATTGGTTGTTTCGATAGCATTAATATTATGTCATTTGGATTGCAACACTTTTGTTATTGGGTTGTATAGAGGATGGAGCAGTACCACTTGATGTTGTTTCATTTTGTATTCTAGATTTTATTACTGTAAAAGATGCATTTTTATAAGTACGATACCAAGCATAAAAACCAATTAATATCAATACCAGTAATAAAGATACTACAATAAATGAAAATATTAATAAATCTTTACTAAGCTTTTCTATTGCATGTTCTGAGTTAATTACAGCTGATAATTGTGCATCCGAACATATATGTAAATGATTACAAAATCCAGATTTACAATGATTATGAGTATCACAACGAGCTCCCATATCAAATAATGAAAGACATTGAAATCTATTATGAGTACGAGGAAATTGTGTATGAGCATAACAATGAAAATTATGTAAACATTGATGGGTTGATCTAGGATCACATTCTTGAAATTCTAATAAACGACTAGTACAATTATAATGTACTAAATTACAAAATTGATCTTCATTACAATGTCCATCATGATCACATAAACAACCTAATGGACGATGTATTCCTTCTGGAATTGAACTACAATTCACTAAATGAGGGGGAATACATACATTTGTTCGTGGATTACATAATTTTGAAGCACATTCTAAATTATTTGTACAATGAGTATATGATTCAAATCTATGCATACATCGAAATCTTCCAATATGTATAGGAGATAAACCACAAAATAAATGATCTTGACATTCCCGTTGAGAATGAGTTGGATTATTACAGAATTCATCTACAGGAAGTTTAGCTGTACAATTTAAATGTATACTATGACAAAATGCATCATTAGCACATTGAAAATGATCCTCACATATACAACCAATTGGTTTATAATGACCAGGAGCTATATCACAATTTTGAGCATAACAAAATAATGTATAATTTGGTATTACTAATAAAACTATAATGAATACCGCTACACGCAATAATTGTGTTATTATATGATTTTGCTTTATCATTTTTTCTTGACAAGTATTTTATAAAGGGGTTTTAATGTTACCAGATCGATTACTTTCTTTTTATTGTAATTATTATTTGTGACCAATCCTAGTATTTATTATTGTTCGTTATTAGCATGAGGCGGAATAAAATGACAGTAGAAATTATGGTCAACTGTTATGATTGAAAAGGATGGTGAGTGAGACAAAATGTATGGTAAATAATGATTTATTAGCGGAGGAATCAAAAAAAAGGTTGTTGTTGTACACTGTACAATTGTGCTCTCACCTTAATAATACAATAACAACACAATCCAATTGTACTATTAGTATTTGTTTGATATACCTATTACTATATTTAAGAAAACATGTTAAAATATTCTGCCTTAGTATGTTTAGCTTTATTCGCTACTCCTAATGTATTAGGAGAAATGTATAATGGCCATCATGCTGAAAGAGGAGTTATGCCTGCTGAGCATCATAATGGATTTCCTATGTTTCATAGAGGTTTAGCTCATGGAGAACATCATAATCCTCATGGTAAAAGATCTGGTGGAGTTAATGTTGCAGTTAATGTACATGTAGGAGAAGGAGGAGCTAGACAACATCATAGAGGCCGTCATAACAATAAAAGATTTATTCGTTGGTCTCATTCTTTAGGTAAAAAAATTGAAGAATTAAAACATCATTTACAAAGTGTTAAATCTCCTAAAGAAAAAGAAAAAATATTACAAAGAATTAAACATTTAGAAAGAATGCAACATAAATTACATCGTTTTCATAATAAACATGGTGGTAAACGTGAACATCATCATAAAAAACATGAAGAACATGAAGAAGGAAAAGCTAAAGCAATGGATGCTGTTGATTTTGATGAATTAGATGAAGCTTCTGCTGAAGTTGATGAAGCTGAGGATATGGATGAATTAGAAGAAATTGATTCTGCTACTGTTGATGATGCTTTAGATTTAGATGATGAAGATGATCAAGAATAAACATTTAATTTACAATCATTGTTTTGCTTTATCATATAGATATATATCGATACATTTACTTTATCCTGTTGTTTTATCTAGATAGTCCCTTTGTGAACAGTGTTTTTTGTGATTATTTGTCGTAACTTTACGACATTAATTAAATTTTGGTTTGTGTAATGTTTTATGTTTTTGCTTGATATGCAATATTATAATTAATCCATTCAACAATCAACATAAGAATTGTAATGATAATAATAATTTATATTTACTGTTAGAATCAGAATAATATAGTGTGTTTATTTTGATTTGTGAGTTGTACATTTAATTTGAAGGTACCGTCCCAAGCTGGTAATTAAATTATTTTATTAGAAATTATAATTTAAATTGAATATTTTTAGTATGTACATTCATTATGTTGTTTTGTATAGTTAATGAATTAATGCAATATATCAAACCAGATATTGAAGAAACTTAAGAAAGGTACAAAAACTTTGCGCCAGTGGCAAAAACAAAAACGAAACATTTTCGAACAAATGGTAACAATTGTAGAAAATCAATAATAATTACCCTACAATTGCACTTATAATACATAACCTTCTTAAATGTTATCAGTTGTTCTAAGTAGTTTCTTTGCTATAGAGTAAGGATTTTGTGAACAAAAGCAATGGCAAATTAAATCTAATACTAATCCTCATCCAATAGCTATTGAACCTATTAATTCATTTACAAATATATTTTATATGATGGCTGGATTATTCACTGCATTAATCAATATTTACCAACAAAAACAAAGAAAACATATACAAATGGTTCATAGTGCGTGGTTATTTATTGTTGGAGTATCAAGTTTATCATATCATATAACAATGTTTTCTGGATTTGGATATGCTGATGTATTAACAATGTTTGGATTTGTGTGGTTTTGTAGTGTCAGATTAATTATAATTCGATTACCTGAAACGAATAAAGGTAGTATATGGATAATGATTCACCATGTTATTGCATTTATTTTATGTTGCTTAGTATCGTTATGGTTCATAGGTTGTATAATATTTCGTACTATAGATGAAACCCTAACTGTACTTTCTTTTGAATTATTAATTGGTATATGGGTTATAATTATTGGATTAATTGCTTTATATCAACAATTAATGTTATACAAAGAGCATAATAGAAATGTTGTATGGTGGAGTAGGTTTTATAAATGTTTATTTTATCCTACAAAATGGTTAGTACAAATGCGTTTATTAGGTTTATGCGTAATATTCTTAGGTATAGCATTTATTTTCCAAGCGATTGATAACCTGCTTTGTGTAAATGGGGTACAATGGTTTCATGGTGTATGGCATACATTATCTGCTTATGGTTGTTTATTCTTTATACAAGCATGTAGTTGCTTTGGTTTACAGTGTCACGAATTTTATATAATTTGGTTATGGAAAATTTTCCCCAAGATTGTACAACTTCCTTCTCTTCATACCCCTAATGACATACAACAAGTCCTAATATCTACCAGAAATTCCTTTTAATAAAGTCAATAAACGCACCCCCTACTGTTACAATTGCAAAGCAGTTCTCTTATAATTATTAAAACCAAAGTCACACTTGAATCCAGGACACATTTTATACAGACTTAAGCGAATTAAAGAAGATCCGATTATAACCAGGTTCAATTTGCTTAGCTTAATCCCGAATAAATGTTCGATATTATATCTATTATGTAACAACTCAATTAACAAATTAAACTTTAAGCTAGCTTTAATATTAAATTAAATATTATATTATTACGTACATGCTCTTATTAAATAAATTAAAACCATATGTGTAGTTGCCGATGATACGCGAGATAAACTGGCAGTGCAACTTTATATTGAACAAATATAGCTTCTCATGCTTCAGAAACTGACTGGTAATTTCACTAGAAAGGTGATTGTCTTGCTTGCCTTATCATTTGTTCAATTAACGCTAAGTCCAAGTTCCAATCCTCTAGCTGTCCTTGCTCAACTATTGCTTCACCTTGATGATGTTGTTGAATGGAAAATTTCAGCAGAGCCTCTTCCTCACGCAAAACTTCGATATTGTTGTTATGCACGGTGTTGACGTTATTTGTCTTGAAATCATGATTTACTACGTTATTAATATTGTTATTGGTGTTATTATTGTTTGCGTTTATCTCATGGGTTAAAGAGAGCGAAGCCATATTAATTGAATTTATATCATTGCTGGTTCCTGCTAAAGTCGCTCTGGGGTAATTAAATGTTATGCTATTGTCATCACTTGTAGTATTGTTATTACTATCATTATTGCTGATACTGCTATTGGATTCAATAGGACCGGATAAAGATGCAGATGATTCTATTAGTACTGAATCATTCTTGGTATTATTAATCATGCAACTGTCGATGGAAGAGGACTTTGTTTCTAGGATAAATTTAGCATCATCTCGATTTAGCAAGTTATCCGCCTCAGAGTATTGTTCCGAAACAGGAGAGGATCTGGTACTAGAAAAGGATGCTTCAGGTTCATATTCAAGTTCATCATGGGCTTTGGCCTCCTGCTTCTTTTGCAATGAACTAAGCTCTTGCTTAATGGTGAGTGCTAATACTTTATCATCGTTGTTACCCAAGAATGATTGATCAATGAAGATTAATTTGATGCCAGCTTCGTAATTGGGAATGCTTACCCTGAAGTTACCTGAGCTGATAACCCATACCTCATAGCCTTGGATTAACGGTTGAACTGCCTCAGGTAAACTAGCGGCCGGCATATAATGAGCCTTTTGCATTAATCGATAAATATCCCAAACTTCTACCTTGAATATAGCAATATCAGTTGTTTCGACCCACCCGTCAAAGTATATATCAGAATACATATCTTTTGCAAATGTTGGATGGATTATATTTAATGATTTTATATCGCGGACCACTTTAGTTTTAGATGTACATACGCCATCCACCTTTCGAAATATATCAACTGAAACAGTATGGTAATTTGAAGCAAGGATCACATTCTTTCCAGTACCAAGTTTTGTTGAAAGTGTTATAGCATATTCAAATAACATTGCCCTAATATCATGCTGATAGGAAGCATAGGTTCTATGGACTTGAATGCTATTAAGGACTAGAAAATATTCGCTTTTTGATTTACGCTTCCTTTCTGCAACCCAAATAGTAACGTGCCCTACTGTAGGAAAATCGTTGTTATCATCATCATTAGTAGCAGTTTTGTTATTCTTTTTTGGCTTACATTTGATCTCTATCATCGCAAAGTTAAAATCATAAAGGTACTGTAAATTAGCTTTGGCATTACTCTTAGTGAGCGAGATGCACGAGTTACAATATTCTCCCTGAAAGAGATCATGAGCCACATCGCGCTTCCATAAAGAAATAACGATATTGCCAACTTGTAGAGGCTCAACATCGACACCATCTCGCCAAACTTTCCAATCCAATTTGCTATCGTCAAATGCCTCTTTCACCTGCTGGTTATGTTGCTGGATGTTTTGTATAAGGGAACGTTGAACATTGGAAAATTTGTCTGCAAGGGTACACGAATGGGGATCAACGAGCAACAATTTTATATCAAATTCGTATATAATTGCTTTTACCATTACAATTAACAAATCTTTATCATGTCCAATTAAATTATCATAAGCATACATTATGTTTACCAAGTACTTTTCATCAATTTTATCTCCCGTTGCACCAATACCTAAACGGAGGTAAAAATCTTGTTTAATTTTGGTTGCTATAGCATTGATACAGTGGACAAATTGAAGTTCGTTAAGCTGAAGTGCATACACCTCTGTATTTTGTAGCTCATTTGCAATTGCAAACAATCTCAGGATGTGCATAATTTGCTTAAGACGATCATGCTCAGTAGCTTGTCCAGCAGGATCTAATTGCTCATATTTAGGTTGCAAACCAGGACCCTTATCAAACACTATAGTAAATAATTTGATTTCTTCTTTATTTGCACTCAACGAATCTAACAAGGCGAATAAATCTCGTACATAAGCAATATTATCAATCTCCGAAATAATGTAATTATTGATTAATTGTGGCTTGAATGCGTATAGCTTTAGCAAAATCAAATAAAAGTTCTGAATAATTATTGCACCGTTTTCATTCAGCTTTGTGCGCATATACAAATCTGTTAATGCAGACAATTGTTCATGCAACTTATCCGTTTTAACTTCCTGAGGATTAAGCTCTGACCAATTAAGAATTATATTGGATAAAATCTGCGGATGTTGATCAAACATTTGTAAAACATTTTCCACTTCACCTGGTTTGATCTGCAAATCTGCAGTAAGCTTATTTATTTGCTCAATAATCTTTTGGAATTCTGGTTTTAGCTCATTTTGGGTCATAGTTTCCCCGATTTTGATCAGTACTTGCTTGAGTTGAGCAGTTAATTCATCTAACTTCATAATAAATGTTGAACCAATACCTTTCCGCAATTGAGCAACGGTCTTTCCAAGTGCTCTAATATCGCGCTTGATATCTAAATTTTTATTGGATTGGCTACGGCTTGTTAGATCAAGCAGTTGATCCAGAACTGGAGTAATATACGAATTCGATAATGCGGATCCAGTAAATAATTCAGCTAATTTCTGTAAAAAAATTGGATTTAAAGTGGAAAGTAAGGTATGATTAACATAAGAAAGTAACATATGAACGAATGGCTGTTGGTAAGCATTAACCGGTATATTTGTGCATTCGTTAAGCTTAATAATGTTTACAATGTAGTTATCAAATTTGGTTCCTCGAAGTGCCCGAGCATGAATCGAACTTGAAACTACAAGAGCATCAATGCAGACAGGCACTCGATTATAATGGATGTAGCGAATATGCTCTGGATAAATAAGCAATATTGAATGTTGTAGGCTCGTAATTGACATTGCGCCCAGCATATTAACAATCGCACGTTTAGAGAGATCATATAAGAACCATACATTTGTATTTTTAAGCTTTACAAAGTTGTTAAAATCTACAGGAGCTATAACTTGAGCTTGGACTGCATGATATCCGTAAGCAATCTCGTAAATTGTCCAATGAGTACCATTGTGCAACCGCAAATACTGCTTGAAAATATGCTCAACCTTGCTAAATGGCGACACATCTGCTAACTGATAAGGAATTTCTGTGTTTTTATGTTGGCGAAAAGCATCAATATCAAGTAGCAACTTTAATCTTGGATAGTTACTGATATATAAATATTTTTTGTTATTTGTGACCTCTATCAGAAATAATGCTTTCCTTTCTTGATATAAATGCTGATCTACACCTAAAAAGTCGATATTAACAGCGTCTTTATATAGTATACAATCGCGTCCGCCATAGATTGTGCTATACAATAATAAAGTACTCGAGTTTTGCTCTTTGGTAATAAAATAACGTCCTTGAAGTTCCATCTGAAATTCATAACGAGCACTTTGTCCATTATTAAATAGCGCTAGCCCTATCTGCTGTAAAGATCTGAATTGTTCCCTTGGCTGTAAATGGTAATTTTTAAGCCTATGAAACCAAATATTATTCACACGCACCAGTCTTTTCCACTCCGAGATTACACTACAAGTTCCATCTTTGTCTTGAACATAAACATCTGAAAATGAAGCAAAATAACAAGTGGTAAAAGGAGCTTTAATGTAGTTACCTGTGGCCAAATCATATAAATAACATTCGGGTGTATCTGGATTTAACACTATAAAACCTTTTGCTTGGTCCACCAGTTTAACTGCATGAACAACTACAGGCAATTCACTTACATATTTTTTATTCCCACAATCATACAAGCGCCAGCCTTGATGATCCTTAATAGCAATAGTAGCAGGATTATGCGCAACAAATTGTACAGCAAATATTTGAGCAAATATTAATGTCTCATTAGAATCGCTTCTAAATAAATGAAATATTTTATCTTTCTTCTTTATATAATATCGAGTTTTTAATTCTGGAGGAGAAATAAGTTGGATACTGTCCCATGAGTTGTTTTCTAAGCCTGTTGAATTTGACGTGTTAAAACTATACCAGCCATCACGCTTCAGCACTTTGAAATGCAGATAATCTGTAGTACTAAACAATAAATGTGCATCGAAAAGTGGGCCAGTTTGTTTGGTCATATAACCGTGCTTTGTGTTATAGAGCGATACCCAATTACTGCTATAACGAACAATAAAATAACCCACCCCTTGACAATTGTTAGCCCAGACTGTATCGTGAGATTGAGTAAAATAAATTTCGCTGTAGATTAGAGATGTATCACGACAAATTTGTTGCAATTTGTGCAATGATTGAAGGCGCTGTAACAGAGAAGTTATAGGCCCAGATTTTCTAAGTTCTTGTTGAATGGCTTGTTTGGTTCTAAAATCGGAATCTTCATACATAATCAACAAGCGCTGTAATTCATTCGTATTATGATCACTTCTTGGAAATGCAATTAAATCAACAAATACACAATCAGTAAATGTTATATCCCAAATACTGCGATCTGAAGCATCCATGTTTGCAAGGTAAAGTTCACCAATGGCTTCAGCAAATTGCATGATATCATTCGGTAATAAACGGCGTGTGTTTACTAGCCATGTAAATATAAACTTATGTAGTTCAGATTGTACCACATCTGCGGTTGAGATAAAATGTGCAAGATCCTCTCTACTTCCCTTGTCAAGATGGATCATGATCTCGGCAATTTTGAGTAATTTATACCATAACTTTATTTTGTGCAAGTTATTTGAGTAAACATCAATGGTGCTGAGCTGAGACAAAAGCTGTATTGCAGAATCAATGTCCAGGAGCCAACCATATTGAACACATATTAGTAAATATAAACGGAGTAAATGAATATCAGATAAATGATGAGATTTGGTTGATAGTTTACGCTCAAAACATGTTTTGAACTCAGCTATCAAGCACTCGTAAATGTTATTGCCATAGAACGGGTCGCCAATATTTTGTAATAGAGTTTTGATTTGATCTACGTAATTTATATCAGGATTTTGTATGTATAAATTCAACAAGCTTGGTATATCTATTTCTTCCATTGTACAAGGCTCTTATTGACAATGATGAATATTGTTAAGAACACTGAAAAGATGGGGCTATTAATGAGATGAGGTTTATTAGTCGTGTAATTGATCAGCGTATAGTTGGTGAATGGTTGTTGTGTAAAGGATTACTGGATAATTACGATTTGCATTCAATAGCAATAATAAGTTTCATTAGACGATTGTAGTTTTCTGTCGATATTGAAGCTTTATTTTATAATTGTAATGATTGGATCCAGCACATTAATTAAGTAAATTATTAAGTACTTGTATACGATCGTGTTATTACTAGTAGTATCAACACTATTATTACTTGAAATTTTATTTAGATGATTGTTTTTGAAATAACCGCCTCGTTCAAAAACACAACATTATCGGCATTTGGAACAATTATACAGTATTCATGCAAGTAAGCATAGATAATTATAGGACCTACAGTAGTCTATCAATTATTTTATTACTTGTTGAATTATACCATATATAATTCTTAATAAAATAATTTATCATCATAGAAAATCTTAGCACACACAATCAAACT
>JAULBW010008238.1:0-14461 GCA_032358265.1 Vaucheria bursata | reverse complement strand
CAATATACTTTGCTTGTGTTTTTTCTTTCTTTCTTTCTCTTGTTTTTTCTTTTCTTTCTTTCTATTCAATTTCTTAATATGCATATTGTAGGAAGGATCTTTTTTGCATGTAGGATTAGAAATAAGGAGTATGCTCCTATATTGTGACAGTATGCATGTCAGGCTGTTCTTTAAAAAATTTGAGTGCAAAATAGCTTTTCATGTTAAAAACTATTTTGATGTGAAGAGTTTATTTGCTTTTAAGTAAGTTGTTTTCAGCAATATAGCAAGAGAACATAAAAAATGACCAAGAGGTGGAAGTCATTGATACTTATGCACAGCAAGGGAAAAGTTGTATAACAATATTTTTGACAATGTATTTTTCAAAATCATTTTAAACTGTGAATTGCTACAAGTTTATAATATTTATTGATGTGTTGCCTTGTAAGTTGCATGATTCAGTACATATTCTTCTATAGACAAAACTAGAATGTTCTGCAAATATGACAGTGAAAATATAATATAAGGAATAATTATTTCCTGTAAGCATAAAAAGGGATAAAACTTTATTTGTTGTTTAAGGTTTAAATTCAAGAGGGGGGCCATTTATCCCTAAATTCAGCAATTATCTAGTATTTTTAATGCAAAGGTAATAGATGCAATTTTAACATAAATGAGTTGCATGATGTAAAGACAAAAAATTTGTACCAGATGGTAAAATGCTGTATGAAATATGAAAATTCTGGGTTGCTTGAATAGATATGTGAACCTGTAATAGCTTCATAAATAACAGCAAGAGAAAGAAAATTGCTGAAAGTTTGGACCAGTTAGTTACAAAAAATACCAAGTCCTGATATAAAATAGTTGGCAAAATAATTAATTTCAATTGGAACTTAATAAATATAAAAGAAACATCAAACTTTGCCTAATGAATCATAGTGATGCTACATTATACAAGAGACATGTCAAAAATGTCATTGCTCCAGTGGAACATGACAACTAAGAATATGTAGACAAGAGCAGTTGAAAAGGGTACAAGTGTTGACAAATGCAACAAAGTTGTATCATAGAGTTGTTCAATGTATATGGCTCGTTACCAATAATGATTTCTTTAAAACATATTGAGGTGTTAAAAATAATGCATTAAGGGGTAAAAACAAAGGCCAAACAGGTGTAACTGGCATGTTGGTTTTATTTTAATGACTCTCTTTTTTTCATTTTGTACCTGTCAATAAGCTGCTGTTTCAAATGTAATGTTGAAATAAGTTGAAATCCAATTGACTTGATTTTGGTTAGAAATGAAAGCATACCATGTGAGTTCATCTCTATTGTCAAATGCAAAATCATTTGCGAACAAAGTGGCCCATGAACATATCACATTGAGTATTGCTCCAAGCTATTTTTGTTGCTTTGCTACCCCCCTCCTTTTTGGTACATTGGAAATTGCATTTGTACTTTTGGAATAAATGATACTCAGCATAAGATGTCTACCCTCTCCCTGGAATTACGTCACAAACGAAAGGTAAAAGTTATGGAAAAAGACAATATATGGTTCCTTTTGCACAAATGTTACACACAAATTCAGCATGATATCTCAAACATGATTGATTTACGGGTTCAAGGTAGAAAAATTATTCATTTTTCCTTCAAACCTCAGCAAAAAAAGTACAATCAATGAAATATAATTTAGTACATGCTTTTTTATTCTTTAAATTTGTTTCTTCTAGGAAATTGCAAATGAAACAAGAGATTTATTGTACCTAAGCAAACTTGGCGAGCTTTTACAAATAATGAAAGGTAATATTCGAGTTAACATACATACTAAGCCCTACTTTGATAAACAAAATACCAACTTATCCAAAAACGTCTAATCTTGAGTGGGACAATTTTCATGTTGAGTGTTTTCATCACTTCTATATTCTTCATCGTGAGTTTTTTCTCTTCCCTTCTATTCAGATTATTCTAAATATAGAATATCACTATAATGTGTCTCTTTCAAACATATTTTTGCTTTTGATTTTCATAACGTGCACATTAAATTGTGTACGCATACATTATTCTTTAGTCCATTTGGATACAATGCCTAGTTATTTTGCCAGGGTAAAACAATACTACAAAATTTTTAAGTTTCACCCATCAGATAACGAATGTATGATTAAATTTAAATTTGGTCTCTAGGTCACATTAAGAATAGCCAATGAAAATAAATAGAAAAGCGTGGATAAAAACTAAAGTTTATAAGGCACAATAACAATATGAGAAGCTATATATATTACAAAGTTTAAGAAATTAATTTTATGCGATCCGGCCGTGCTATACGATTCGAATCTGTATTGTATACATCATCAATTTTTTGCCGAAAAAACTAGTAAAATCAGCAAAAAACACATCACGAACCCGCATCGACCTCCATCGTGAAGTCATAATCAATCGTCGGAACTACCGATTGAATAAATTTCAGAAAAAAGAACAGATACTGGTCCACTCGAGGGGCTGAAATCCCACTGTCAAGTAAATTTGCTACAATATTCTGCATTACAGAAGCATGACGACATGGATGAACAGATGCAGCTTGAGTTCCATCGCCAATATGTGGGTGCAGCTCAATTGTCACCGTCTGTCTCGCATAGTCTTGCATGATATCTTCAAAAATATCATTGGAGCATAGAGGAGAGCCTGCCTCATCGTAGCCAATCAACCAGAGTCGCGGAACCTTTTGCACCAATCAAAAATTGAAATTATTGATTAGTTTAAACTGATATATTAATATTATTTTCGACTTCTTTAATTCATTCGGAAAAATGTAATCAATATATATACTATTAGGTGCAAAAGATTTTATTTCATCTTTTTTTAAATTTCCAATAAAACATAAATTTTATATCTGAATAGGCAAATGGTTGGTATTTTTCACTTTTGCATTTGAGTTAATTGACACATAAAACCAGTTGAACATCGTAATGTATTTGATTACAATATTATTGAAAGAAAACTAAAGTTTGAAGCCATATCAATGATATTTATCTAGATTATGACAAATCGTCACCAAAAAGAATATGTAGAAAAGATAACACTTCAACTGGCTCAAGGTAAAAAATCTAGACACTCAGCCATACAGCTATTACATTGATACTGAATCAGTACCCAAAATAGAAAATGACATCACTTGAATGGAAGTGGTTTACTCAAATTTAATATTCAAACTAACAAAGTACTCAACTACTAATGCAAGAATCGGCATACAGAGCTCCTGTGAATTTCAAGGTAAATATAAAGGGATCATCAAGTTACTTTTATTGCAAATTAATCTATTTATAGAAATATATCCATGAATTTTTTTCCCTTTCAAAGAGTTGATTGATATTTTCATTCTTAGGTACAGGTATAGGCAAGCATGCATAGCTGCTCATATTTTTTGAGCAAGTCTTACTTGTAAAAAATGCTGGTACCCCGAAAACTGATTTTACTCTTCTCAGACAATGTTATTTTCTACTTTATACTCAACTTGCTTTCCTTTTGCAATATGCTTCAAAACTTAATATCTTATTGTCATCCTTCATTGCGAGTTATATATTTTATCCCAAGAACATTTAGAGTATGTAACAGCAAATCTGATTGAATGAGAGTATAAGTTTTCCTTACACACCTGATAATACTTGTCATATGTTATACTGATGTCGTAGCTCCGAGTTCGCAGAATCGCATCTACGGGTTCTTCTGCAGTAAAATATGCTGGCAATGTCGCTGAGTCAGATTCCGCAATATTATCTTCAACAAACGAATTCAAATCTGGATAGCTTGAATCGCTTTTTGCAGTTTCAATCCTGCCATTCTGCCACTCTGCCACAGCCGATTTCGATGTAAAATGCCCATCGTGAAGTTCGATTGCACACAATCCAGATGTAATAGTATCATACTGTGCAAGTTCATCCTTGGATGGAGCACTTTTGCTTTCCTCGCCGAGTTCTATTTCTACGGAAGCATTCAGGTTTTCGGGTGGGAGAAGCTTTGTTTCCATCCAACCCGAAAAACTTTCTCCTTCATCGCCTTCAATAGCTTCAACCTCTCTTTCTTCGAGGCAACTTTGTAATGCACTAATTCTCCGCAGGCACGGAACTCCTCGAGTGACAAGGTATTGCTTTTCCTTTGGTAAATATGGTTTCAAAAGCGAAGCGCTTCCTGATTCCCAAGACCAAGTGGGACACTTGAAAACTAACTGCGATATCGTAAATACAGAGTTAATAATGCGAGGGAAAAGTAAAAGGTTATATCAATAGCAATTTATTCACCTGGTCGCCAGCCGCAACGAACTCTTCTGGAGTGAGTACGCCCCTATTTCGAATTGAAATAAATTGCGAGAAAGTAGATTTAATTCAGGTACTGATATCAGAGACACATAGAAAAATGAAGATTACTATACTTTTCAAGGAATGCGGAAGTAACGCGTATTGGCATCAACTTCTCTCGGATATCTTTCGCGTACGATAAGAGTGACATTACACAATCAGGAGAGAGAATACCAGCGTGCCAACAAAGTAAAATCCAGTTGAACTCAAGCTACAAATTGGCTAAGACTCTTGCGAAATAAATTAGAAGATTGAATATTACGAGTACAATCTAGTACTACTAAAAATGATATATTTTCACGGAATTGAGAGATTTTTAGCATGAACTGAACTGTGATTTTTTACATATGACAGTTCATCAGTGAATCCTCCTTGCCTCTGTCATCGTTCTAGCATCTTTTGTTTGAGATAAAATCTGCGAAGATATTTTCAGCTCTTCGAAAGTTTGATTTAGGGACGCTCGGTTCGTAAATTTTAAAAGTTTACTTTATTAGGAAGGTACCATTCAATCATTTACTTGCCCATGGAAATTTTCCATCTAAATTAGGAATTTCTTTCATTCGGCTATGGAGAAAGTGCATATAGTCGATTCCACAGATTGGCTTAAGGAAATACTGGAGCACTATACTTCAAATGTTAGTCCTGGTTTAGTATCAACACTGGCATCGATTGCAACAGCATGTGAAAATATTTCGAGGCATTTATGGCAAGTTTTTGACCTAAAGATTCTTATTCATATTGTTTTCGAAGAGCATGTCACCAATTCTTATGTACCTTTATCAAATAAAGTTATTTCATTTCCAATTTTAAATTCTACTACTATTTTAGTTTTATTACAAAAAATCTGACCCATGTACCTTCCTCATTACTGGTTAAATCAATCTACTACTTACCTTTAAATTTAAATAACGGTATTTTTACACATAAAAGTTCTTCTATAAACTTCAACCATATGCACTACATATCTATAAGTTTGATTTTCCTCATTAATCAAAGAAGGATAATAGTTGAACTTTTTTCTTATGTATTTTAATGATAAGAAGCAATGCATGAATATATATTTACACGGAAATGGCAGTAAGTGTGACCCAATTTTGTTGCAACCAAATTTATGCATTTCAATACGATAAATATTTTACGTTTGACGATAGAGTTTGCTTAAAAATATGTTAAATATATTATACAGCAGAAATGAATTTTTTCTTCGACTGTTCCATTATCGAGGGATATGTCCCCTACTTCCCTGTCCTAGAAAAACTAGAACTATCTGAAATTTGTATTGTATGTTGAAAATGAGGTAAATTTTCAGATGTAAACGTGTGCTAACTTACAGAGCTGTTGACCACTTAATTAATCATTTTTATCACTATGAAGGTGTTGCATTTTGACTATGAAACCGGCAGGTATTATCAGTATCGCAAGGGTCTCCTCACATTTTTCCTTGGCATTCAGTTCACAATTTCGATCCACAAACTTGACACACGACAAAAATAAGTTCCATTTTTTCATCCAAATAATATAGTTGATTTTCATTGTGTACTGAGTTCTAGTATTAGTACTAGTGTAAAATAGATAATTTTTTTTAACTTTTAAGAATTTAGTGTGATATACAATTTTTTGAAAGAAATGAACTTATCATAAGCCAGAAGTCATTCATCAAAACATATTATTCATCATTCTTAGCCCTACATAATCTTCTATCATTAACGATGTATTTATTTTCCTTAATATGAAATCTTCATTTGAACTTTCCTTTCTCGCTCAGATTACTGAAACTTTGATGTACAGTGACTGCGATTTTAACCCAAAAGTTTTTTATGCGTTTTCGCAGCTTTGACTGCATAAATTGATTGATCGAACAATTTGGAACAATACTATTAATTTTTTAATACTTTTTTCAATTTGAGTTAGAATCAATCTGAAATTGTTAAATTTCGTTGAAAAGGCTTATTTTTATACTTTTTGATACAAAAAAATAGAAAGATTTTTTGAAAAAATTTTGATACACATTTATATAATTTTCTGTTCATATTACAGCTACTCTATATATACATATATTTATTAGGACTGCAGACGGAGGAGCGAAGGCCGGATCAAGTAATACTTATGGGGATGAACAGCTTGATATTGACTTATATGCCGATAAGTATGTAACTTTAAACTGCAACTGGGCTTTTCTCACAGAAATATCAACATTTAACAATGGATTTTAAATACCCTAAGATTGAATGCTACATTTTCAATGGTTGCGAATTGATTGCTATGTCTAAAGACAAGTTTTTGAGAAATAGAGTATTGCTTTACTTCTTAGAAGTGATGGATGATAAATCCTTGAAATTACAGCTAGGCTTTAAAGATGAAATGCAAAGCAGTTTTTTAATGGTAGTGTAATCAATATCAGGCATTCTAGGCTGTATCAATTCATGTTTAAGCTGTATTACATTTACATTTATTAAGGCTACTTTGATAAAAAACACCCATGATAACCTCTGATGATTTTTTGAGGACTTTTCACTCTTAGTCAAGTCAACATAGCTTTTTATAATATTTACATCAAAAATTTTTCATTTTTTTAACCGTAAGTAATATAATTCTATAATATCCCTGTGCATTTACTTCACCCATTTCAGCTTTTCTACCTCTACCCCGGAATTTTGTCCCAAATAAAAAGTTACGCTAAATTTTGCATTGAATTATTTGAAAAGAACAGTTTTTCACGTATGTTTCCATAACTGTAATCTTTCGTTTGAGCCATAATTTCGGGATCTGGATAGGTATGTAACTTTTTTTTCAGTTGTTTCTGCCCCAATCATCATTTATTCATAAACAAAGGTCATCGTAAATAAGCTTTTCTTGACAAAGCCACCTGTTAAGTCTATAATATCAGAGTGGACTTAAAATTTATGAGTGCATTTCATGCCTTTTTGTAGCACCCGTATTCTAAAGAAGTTAATTTTTTCAAAATTTAACATTTAGTCCTTAAAGTTTCTTGTAGAATGCATCTCTAGGATAGCTATCTTGTAGAGAAGAGGCAATATTAACCCTAAAAAAAGTAAAATTCAATTTCAACTTAAGATTGCTCTGGAAGAATATTTATGGTTGTGCTTTAATATTGGCTCCTATACTACGTATGTATAGCCAACTAGTAATATCATCATGAGCTACAATCTAATAACATAATGAATGCTTGGTGGCAGCATAACTAGTTCGTTTTGTTCCCTCATTAGTGTAAATCATATTATGAAATTCCAAAGTGCAAAGATAACCATAAGAAAAAGAGGCTTCATTTTACACTTTGTAAACAATGTACATGTGCTGAGATTTTATGTATTGCTTGGTAGTATGTAGTATACTATTCAGTATCTGCGTAACACTAGCATATCTGACCATTCAAATCATGAAAATATTGAATATTATCATGTTGAAACTAAACTGTTTAAAGAACTGTCGCGTTGGTTTACTATATATGCAGAGTTGTTTTTGATCATCTGCGGGCTTCTGGCTGCATTGAAGTTGCTGCATCTGAAGAAAACCCCCAAGAAATAGAGCTCGGAGGGAAGGTAGTTTGTTTTTCTTAGTATCTTTTTGATAGTATTATCTTATACACAGAATGCAAACAATCCTGAATGTAAAAATATATGCTTATATGTATATATCAAGATTCTGTAAAAGAATAATAACTAAGGGGGGGGGGCTGACATATGAATATGAATTCCTTAGAGCACGTTATTGGAAGGATAAATTGTTTTTTTGTTTCAGAAAAGTTTATTATTTGCTAGCTTTATTATACAAAATGTTTTGTTTTAATTTTTTTTAACCTTCTTTATTGTTTATCATTTTTTGCGTACTCCGTGAACCTGAGCCCAAATTCTAAACTTACTCATCTCAAAATTCGTGTTTTTATGTATCTATATGACCTTTTTGTTTTTTAGATAAAACGTGCACTAAAATTTTTCTGGCAGAATAATCATGAGGGACACTCCTTCTACATTATTACATTCTTCTACAAAGAAATATTGCAAGGCACATTTTATATTTGACAAGTCGAATCAGACTAATTTTTTATTGTAGAAATTTTCAGTGCTCATGTGAAGTTCTATCGCACTTTAGTTAACCTCGTATCTGAAAATTAGGTCTCAAAATTGTCCTAGAACGAATCATGTTTTCTCCAGAAGATTTTCCACAGTTTTTACTTTAAACTGGACTATTTAAGCTTAAATAATTTGTCGGATCGAAAATAGATATTTTTCAATTAATTTTTTTTCACGTTTCGATGATTTTTGTTGATTTTATATGAAATGCCGTGATTGCCAAATTATTTCTTTTTGTCCAAAGTTTAATGTAGACTTGGGGGGGGGAATTAATTTTGAGGAAACTCTACTCTATTTTCTCTAAAGTATTGATATGTATGAAGTTGAGGTATTGTTGCAGGGTTATTCAGTGGCTTTCGACCCATTAGATGGGTCGTCTATAATCGATGCAAACTTTGCTGTGGGATCAATATTTGGAATATGGCCAGGAGGGCATTTGCTGGGCCAAACTGGTAGGAATCAAGTGGCTAGTTGTATGGCTGTGTATGGGCCTAGGACCCACCTGGCAGTAGCCCTATCGGGGAAAATTACAGGGGGAGAGGCAGTGGCATTTGACTTGACACTCAAACCAGAGGAACGAATATGGATTGTGTCTAAGGAATACTTGAAAATTGGTATACAAAAAATTTATATTCTACTCCTAATTCTTAATTTTAAAATTAGTGGTTGTACGGTAATTTTGGATGCAAAAGTGAATTAAATGGAAAAGTTAAACAATTTTTTATGATTAAACACAATTATTACAATGAAACATAGGATGTAACAAATTTGCGTTTGACGAATTTTGACTAGTAATGGCTGAACAAAAACTTACATCGTGCCAAGTTCTGCTTCGCATTTCTCGATGAGATAAATTTTGGGTGTAACGAACTAATTGTTATATCCAAAGTTTACTTTCTGTCTTTTTATAATTGTCGGGGAAGAATAATTTATTGTGCTAGTATAGAATGGTAAAGTTTGATGTTTTCTTAACCTTTAAGAAATTATTCTGAATTTTGATGAATTTAAATAATGAAATGAATTCGTTACAAGCAGAGAATTTCACAACATATGGTTTCGTTTATTCTAATCTTTTTCACTGCATGTACTGTTCTCATATTCCTTGTTTTTAGTGGCTTATTTTTAGACCCAGTATATTTTACATTTTCACCAAATTCATAGCCAAGAATAGTTCATGATTTGATTTGTCTTAGCGTATTATTCTAAAGATATATATATATTCATTTACTTAGTAATTGTTTTGGTGAAGCAACATTTGAATAGCAAATATTTCTAAAATTTTTAACACAATTACTAGGCAATCAACTAAATTGACAAATTGAAGGAAGTTAACATCAAAAAAGTTTGAGGAATGTGATAGTTTTTTAAAGAATAACTCATAAAATTTTATTTATTGAAAATATACTGAAAAGACTGCTGATTACTGCACCAGGAAAAGTATTAATATTACTCGTTTTTCCAAGTCCCAATTGCGAGGATAAAAATAATTCCATGCAAAGTTTATGATAAGGTAATTTGTTAGAGATGGTTTTACAGGTAAAATCACCTGGTTAATTGACATGTCACTATTCTGTCTGCGTACCGATTTAGCATGCATTGTTTGAAATGATATTCGTCTTCTAGTGGAAAATACGTTTAAATTGGATTTTATCACGAGTTATCGGTAATTTTCAAGGCTGAAATTACGCTCTATAAGAAATCCTTTGATCGAGAATCTGTAAATCAACAAAGTACTGTATTTTGATGATAATATGCATTAAGATACTTCGATGCAGTATTTTCCATAACTTATGCTATCGAATTTCGTATAGAATTTATTTCAAGTAAGCACATATAAACTTAGAAACAAAAATTTTTATCACCCACATTAATGTTCACCTCAGACAGAAAAACAAGCTTACGAGCAGAATAGTTATTTTTTTCTATGGATATTCATATCATTTGCGTTTGCAGCACCGAAGGGAAAAGTCTTTGCTCCGGGCAATCTTCGTGCCACTTTTGACAATCCGAACTATAAAGCTATTTTTGATTATTGGATTGGAGAGCGCTATACGCTTAGATACACAGGGTACGTTCAAATTTCATTTCGGAAATATGCTATACAAAAATTGGTGTAAAAAATTATATGCTTTAAAACAGCTGCTAAATAACTGCTAGCATACATATAAAATGCGTACAATAATTTCAAAAGCTGATATGGAAAAATAGAACTTATTTTGTATATCGAAATGCTCGACAGTCAACTTTGTATTGTACTATGGTTGTTGCCCTCGTTATGCAGCAACAAATAATACTTGAAGCTTCATCTAGCGTAATGGATAAATAAAAAAATTTCAGGCCTCTGCATCATCATCCACCACCCCCTTGAACCGTGCACCTCAATTTCTCCATCGAGTTTAACCGATTTGTATGATTCACTCGCTTCTTTATTGCTATAGTGGGAATATGTGAATCATGATTTATCAGTAATTCTATGTGGTCAGATATATAGTATTTGTTCGACTTTGTTTTCAATTTTATTAATGTACCTTTTAGAAATATGTGTGCAAAAAAAGTCATATTTTGGGGTCTACATTAATTTGACAAGTAATATCTCATCTCATCCAAACTTTTTATGCATTACAAATATTTTTGTTTTATACGCGGAGATCTCAATATTTTCTGTCGTAGGCATAAAATAAATCAAAATTTCTTATTAAAATTAAGGAACACGGTTCAAGTTTTTTGTCTGTCGTGTTTAATTGTATTTTTATGGTTGAAGTAAATGACTTGGAGTACTATTTTTGCATACAATTTTTTCTTGGATTCGAATCTCATTTTGTGTCCTTTCCAGCGGTATGGTACCCGATGTATACTACTCCTTAGTGAAAGGCAAGGGCATTTTTACCAATATCTCCAGCCCTCTCGCCCCCGCAAAACTCCGCCTCCTCTACGAATGTGCCCCTATAGCCCTGCTGGTAGAGGCCGCTGGAGGGTTGAGTATTGCAGTACCTAATCCAGGGTATATACCCCCTATTGATGGTACCCCCCATCCAGTGTCCGTGTTAGACGTTTTGATGGATGATATGGATGCTAGACTTGGCGTCTGTTTTGGTGGTAAAGATGAAGTTGCGATATTCAATAGATTTATGTTTCCATGACTGTTTAATTTATTCCTCCCTCCTTGTCTTTGTGCATTGTATGATAAATATGAAGAATATCAATGAGTTTGAGCAATCAAAATGGAATATTGAAGTCTAGTAACATTTCAACTGACTTTTTCACGAATTTCATAACAAAAAAGGTTTATACTTCCATGAATCTTTTTCCCCTGGCCGACTTTTAGTGGGCAATAATGTTTTACATATTTGAGGATCAGCACAACCTCTCTCTTTGCATCATCGGTATTTGCTATTACTTACCTATATAATGTAAAAAGTATTATATGAACAAGAGCATATTACCAATAAAAATTTAATACTATTATTTTGTTTTAATTTTTCCTTCAAGAATTCGGCATTTCTTACTGTCTTGCCAAGTGCAGACATTTATAAAGATCAAGATTATTCATTCAGAATTTACTGTGCACGTGTTTATTTAAATGCATATTTGTGAAACTGAAAATGAGCTGCGTATGGATATGGAGAACACTTATCCTAAATCTTATTTGGGCTTGAAGTGCATAATAAGATATTTCCGCTGAAAATCCTCAATGCCCTCTCCCCTACGAAAAAAATTATTTGCAACAGGTAAATAAGTTAACGAGCAGAAAGAAATCCTGCAACTGTTCAATATATGAAGGGGATTAAGATTAGGCAGATCAAGTCTTTTCGGGGGTTATTTAGAATGCCTTCCCCGTTTTAACCTTACTAGAATCTGATAGGTTTCTTACACTAAGAACTACTTTCTTTTCAAAAATTCCTGTCGGATTCTTCCAATGCTACCAAGCATTCAGGCATTAAACATCAATGCCTCTATCAATTTTTTTTATCAAGTCTGTGGCCCATGGTGGTGTTTGTTCGTCAACACTCTAAAATGTTCTAAGGAATAGTTCTATGCCTGATCAATTTCTCAATTAAAACAAGCACGTTTATTGGCCCCCTATATGGTGATTTTGCATCACCTCAATATCCATATACTGCAATGGTAACCTAAACATATTTCAGTAATATACGGTCAAGCACTGTTAAAACATTTCTTTAACTGCATGATTGACCCATTATTTGCACTTCCTGCTTGAGATATTTCAACTTGAGCTAGAATGCAAACATCGTATTGATATTCTTAGGAGAGAAGAGTATTGCTTTTTATTGGCATCCAAGTGCTCATAATTTTCAACATTGTCTAGAATACATATTTTTGTTGTAAATGCATTTAAATCTAAATTTTAAGTATTACATTTTAAGTGTCAAAACAGGTTACAACTACAGTGATCCTTACCAGGATGTGTCATTCTGCACAATCAGTGCTACTTTTTAAGCAAAATATGGTCATGCACTTTAGTCTAATTTTGCATCCCTTGTAAATACTTTTGTTACACTTCTATTATAGAATGTACTTATTGGCAGTAGCAGAACTTTTGTTGGTTGTCATAAATTTTATCACCTGGTGCAAAACTCATTAACAGCCAAAAAATGCCAAACAAGTTGAAATAAGTATTTTTCCAAGGCATAACACTTGGAGCAAAAATGTTCTCATTTAGTATCAATTTTGTACTGGTAGCACACAGTTTCAAATTAATGTTACATGTATCAAAGAGCATTTTATTGTCCAGAACAACCAAATTTATCTAATCAAATGAAATACTCCATTTCTAAGTTAGAGGTGCATGTAGTTATTTGCCATAAACTATAGTTTATTAACATTAGCAATGGCTTATCAGGAACTGACTTGTACTACAGATTAAATACTTCTCTACTTATAGCTGCGGGTATTTCTCTTGGGAATATTCTTAAAATATCTATTTACATAATATTTTGAATAAAGTTGTGCCACATTAGAGAAGTATAATCACTTCTCACAATGCAGGTTAAGATATTAATGCATAATTGAACTACTTTTCTCTTGCATTGTTTGCCTGTCTTGTCTTATGTAATCACATAGCTGCAACAATTATATTGGGCATTGACAAATATACTTTTTTGATTTTACTTTTCTCATTTCACCACAATTATGAAACTTTTCAAGTTCAAATAAACAGCATTACTTTTAATGAATACAAATATATTGAGTGTACTGCCATCACTGTACAGAATGCTTTTGGTGGCAGTAGTTTATCCATATTAGGAGTTAACTCTCTTAGGGATTAATTCTGTTTTTATAGCTGCAATTAGTTTTCATTTATGATGTTCCAAGTAAATTGGCTGCACAAATGTCAGTAGAGTTACATATTTTGTTGTGTTAGTAGAGTTAGCTCACTTCTATCAACGCAATTAGTGCACAATAAACATACACATATCTGTCAGAGTTTCTTGTGCTTTGTTGTATTTTATATTTCTAACAATCCATTGCAAAGAAAATTTTCTGTGGGTGGTTTTAGTCTTATCCATATTACAAGATATTTTAGATTTACTCATAACCATTGTGCTGTAGTCCTGATCATTCTCAAGTTGTAGTACACTCTATTTCTTAAAACTCTCGTTCATAAAAAAAGTACCTGTTAAAGCAAAATAGAAATGCAACAAGCTTTTGAGCAACCAAACTACAGAGAGCTTTTTATGTTATTTGTCACAGATAAAATTACTTTTGAGACTAATGATTTGTTAAATATGCCTGCCTTATTTTTATTGGTAATGTTTATTTGAACAAGTAGTTAGTATTAAATACCTCATAGTAAAAAAAACTATTGCTTCATTTTTACCTAGTACCACAAAAAGATATGACTGCTTTATTATTAAAGACTATGCATTCGTATTTTTCAGTCTTATAATTTCAACAAGGCAAATAAAGTTTATACTTGGATATTGTCCCAAAAAAGAATTTTGTTATTTGTTAGGAATTAACTTTCTAAAGAGTTAATTCTCTTTATTGCTGCGTACATACTTCAAAAAGATTCGTATAACTGTA
>JAULBW010008227.1:0-14465 GCA_032358265.1 Vaucheria bursata | reverse complement strand
TTGCTAGAGTTCACTTCTAGCAACGCAGTAATATATACTGTATGATTTATGCTCAAATGTCTGTTTGTATTACAGTTAATCATGCCATACAAATGAATATCAATGTTACCATGCATAGTAACTTGTTTTTAATTGATAATTAAAGAGTTGCCAAAAAATCATTCAGCATACTCAACATTTGTTCCACAAAACTAAAAATATTTGCCATGATTCCAGACCACAAACTTGTGCAAATATACATTTAAAAATTTCAAGCTAGTTTAAGAAGCAGAACAAGTTATTTTTGTAGTCACTTTCTTAAAAACTTGATAGTGTGTTCAACTGCCCATATTGCATATACTGCCCTAGAGTCAATTATAACCTTAGCATTTATTGGAATCTATAGTATCTTGCTTAGGCTTTATAAATAATAAGCGCACCTCTCTTTGCTTCAACAAAAAATCAGG
The DNA here is from genome assembly GCA_032358265.1 of Vaucheria bursata. Taxonomy (NCBI): domain Eukaryota; class Xanthophyceae; order Vaucheriales; family Vaucheriaceae; genus Vaucheria; species Vaucheria bursata. The sequence goes on along the minus strand of JAULBW010008227.1, from coordinate 14,019 downwards.
AAGAATTAACTTTTTTTGCTATAGAACATCAAGTGTGAGGCTTGGTTTTAATGCGTTGCTATTTCTTCCTGTATCCATATTTCTTAGGCTTACTGTTACATTCAAAGCAGCAGTTTTTTTATTTGTGGAGCAGCAAAAGCTACAGTAAATGCTATTATTCATTTCGAAACTTAATGTTGTTCAAAAGTGACACTTCAGATACATTTATTAAAATTAGCATATTTGAAGTCATTTTTCAGACCTTGATGCATTTCACTTTGTTTTGTCACTTAAGTTTTAAATTGCTTCTCTCAAAATTGTCAAATTTACCATAGCAACAATATTATTGTATCATCTTCTGGAGTCATACAAGATGATTGCGTGAATTTAAGACTATGTTTTTAAGTTATTCAGTCACTAATCACTAAAACCAAACTTACAATACTATCCACTACTTAACAATTCATACATGGACAACTTACTTAAAGTCCAGAAAATGAGCAGTAGGCCATACATGATCTATAGTGTCATATTCTCATACTTGGAATTCATGTAAACTTATGAAAATATGAGCTTTGGTAGTCACCACCCGTTACTACTTAACTTCATAATGCATTGGCATTATAAATCTTCAACTAACAAGTCTACAGCTGACAAAGTACAGACCTGTATACAGTTGAACTCCAATGCACTAATTCAGTATTATGTTTACTACTTCATAATTTGGGAACATTTCATGGATTACCAATAAATGAACTCTGTTACGCTTAGTATGGGTTTCACTGCATCATTGTGCGAACTAGTCCGCGTAACACTGGCAACCAGAAATTGCCTCTCATCTGCGACTAGCGAATTGATTTTTGGAACATTTTTGTAATTGATTATATTACATTTCAAAAAAATAAATGTCTAAAAGGACAAAAACTGAGGATAAACTAACGAAACATTTAGAAAACACCTTAGGTATAGTGTTTCTAATGCATTAACGAGCTGTAGGCAAGTGTTTGAGGACTATTGAAATAAGATAGTAAAAAAATAGTTTTCATGAGCAAACCCAAATTTTATACCATGAAAATCAAAAACAATGGTTCGAACCGCGCTATAAAAATATTCATTTTAAGTGATAATGTCTGTAGCTTTTTTATCTAGTTGTGAAGCAATGTAAGACGGCAAACTAAGTATTCCGAGAAATTTCTTACGATAGGTAGTGAAATCGTCCTTAATCAACGCAAATTCAATTGAAATCGCGATGAACTGGGTCAAAGCTTGCTTGCTTCGAAGTAAATTTTTTCATTTTTATCATAGAGCCAAATGATGCGTCGTGATTACACGCATGAGCTTGCAGCACTTCGGAGATTGGTTGAGAACCATGCTTCTAGCGATACTAGGTATTTATTGCAGCAGCACCTTTTGATGCTTTGGTTTTTCAGTTTCATCATAAATTTCGTTAGAGAGCGGAACATTATATTTTCATTTTAATCAATATTTAGTGTAAGCATCTATTAGTCTAGTAGACTCCTATCTTTGAGGTTATACTCCGAGTCAACATGGACACCATACTTTCTCTATAGTAGAGAGAAAATTTTTTATTTACATCGTATGACAAATAAATAGTGCATCAATATTTGTATGTAAAACTTTGTGCTATCGCTCAAAATATGATGTTCATTTTTCAAGTGTTATTGAAAGTATCCATTAAGTACTGATATTTTGCTGGGTTCATTTTCTACCTCTCCCTCAGCAGAGAAAGTACTTCTAATTCTTTCGATGAGCTCATTTACAAGATGTCGCGTTCTTCAATAAGCAACGAAGAGCGAGCGCAGATTGAAATGCAACTGCTTCAAGCACACTCGAAACAGTCTGATGATGCCTTGCCAAGCGACAATGCTGAGAGTCAATCGAATCATGCTTCATATAATTTTTTCATTCAAATATGTGCAATGATCACTCAGCGGATAAGTTTGAACGATTTGAGAAGATATTTTGCATTACTGACATCCCTCCTGGTAAGTTAATATATGTATGTTTATATAAATAATATGAAGGCAGTAGTCAAACTTCGGTACTACGCATCATTTTTTACAAAAGATATTAATTTCGAAAAATTGATGCAATGCATCTAAAATTACTCAGTGTTCCTTGAAAGAAACCATGTCACAAATTATACTTGGATGCACTTGAATCGTGTCTTTTCTTCATAAAAAAGGCCTTTTTTCTTTTTTTAAACACGGCATATTGTTTTACTTGTTTGGGACTGAATTCAGCTTAGACGTTTATTTTGTTTTAAGTTCTCTATAAAATACTCGAATTTAAACTTTTGTGTACTAGTACCAAATATTGATGAAATAATTTACTTTGGGCAGTTATTTAACCTTCAATTCCCTTTAGTTAACTAGAATTGGCTGAAGAAGGCTAAAAAACATAGCTTATATAAAATTATGAAGCATTTATCTTTTTATAGAAAAATGACGCAATGATGCGAATGAACTCAACTTAATTTGTCTTAAATTTTCTGCTTGTGTTTCGAGAGCAAATTATGTGCAGCATCTTGTGATAATTCGTGTAGCTGCCATCAGTAATTATTTTTCGCGATAATATCCCAATATATGATGACAACCACAAGTCTTTCGAACCAAATTGGATGCTTCCTGGGCATTTTTTCTGTAGGTCATCGACGAAACGTTTGATAATGACTGCAAAAGCAGTTATTATGACTAATTCGCATTGAAATGTTTTCAAATTCGCTGATTTAAATGCAAATATTAAAGTCGCTGAATCATGTTGCTTGGCTGATTTAGATTTGACTTTCTTGTTCACAGGCCGAGTTTGCTTCAAAAACATCTCATTGGGCAAAAAGTAACACTAAAATTTCTTCTTTACAAAAAGCGATTTTCATTCAAGGCAAGCGTATTCCCCAATTACAGCACATTGGGTCTAAATCCTATGTCGGCCTTGCTATTTCAGTCTTCTTACTCATAATTGCATCTATACATACAAAAATTGCGAATCCAACCAGCAAGAGAAATTTTCCACTTTTATATCCAAACTCAGCGGAAATATCGAGTAAAACTCAACAGTTGGAAAATATGAAGAATATATCTGTAAGTCTCTTGGGATTGCCAGAGTCTTTTAAAGAATCATCGAAGATGCAGCTTCAAGGTATATCTGATGCCAATTTTGGATTGTCCGCAGTTGGTTCGTCACGAGTGTATATTGAAGGGTTGGGTTGGCATATTATTACTGTATCTATAGTTCCTGAACCACAGAATTGAAAGATTTTGTGGATCTTTTATGATAATACTTGTTGTAGTTTATACGATTGATATATACTTTTTATAATGAAGTTTAACAGTTCACTTTTTTGTATTTCCACGTTTGACAGTACAGCGTTTCATGAACATATGATATATATATAGAATCGAGTCATATGCAGATATGTATGCACAGTTAACATATGATATAACAACTTTGCTTCTGATAAATTTTCACTTATAACGAATTCATGAAAAGTTATATTGTGTCTAAGTTCAGCATCAGTTCTGGGAAATGACAAATTGATTTGTTGGTCGGACACATAAGTCGTATCCCAAGCTACTCTATTAAAATATAATGGCATATTTGCAATGCTTTTCAGCGCATAAAAAAAGTGGTAATAATTCAATTTTTCTGATGAAAAGTACCTACACCTCCATAAAAGTGAACTTTGGTGGCATAAATAGTCGAGTGTCATGGCATAACATCGACTATTTACGATACAGATACCAATGCTCAAGCGGAAATCTGCTGTTTGAGATTGGGACGAAATTTATACGGTTAATATATGATGTTTCATGAGTCTATTTACGTTTCATATATTTGTATATATTTCCATGATGTATCAAGTTCAAGAAACAAACACTTTTTAAAACTTAAATACATTTAATAAATGTCACTGTTAAGCTGAACAAAAAAATTTGCAGCGTGGAAGTCAATAATTTGTAAAGCTACTTGGAAATAAAATAAAACATTGAAATATATGAAATACTTTCAATTAAGCCATTTTATTTTTAATTTGCTTTGGTGTGGCTTTCTCTAATAAGCCAATGATTCAATGACGTGTTACGAAGATGCAGAGCATTGATAAAGCACTGAGAAACCAACAGCTGGACATAGAAAGAGAAAAAAGTTCATCTACTAAAACTTCAAGTCTACTTTTTTCAAATTCTATGATTGCATCAATTGGACAAATAGATAAGACATAAATTGGAAACTATCATACTTAGCTGGAGTCGGTTACACAGCACACCAAATATTTTTTTGCGACAGTAAAAACTAACTTGACCGAAATTTTTACAACTTGAAAATTTTCAATTCGATGTTTAAGGTTTTGTTTATCACTTAAACAAGTGATTATGATTGAAATTTTTACAAATGAGTGAAAGTAAATCAGTTAATAAAATAATTGTTCAGCTTGACTACCTTGTTGATAGGAAGAAAAAATTGCCTTCAGCTTTATCATAAGATTTTTAAAAGCTCTAATTTGCTGATATACATGAAAATCAGTAATTGAAATTATAGTAGAAATGACACTAAATAGAAGTTGCAGTGCTGTGCCTGATCATGTGCTTTAAAGTGTTGATTCATTGTTTTTATTTTTCTACCAACAAATCTAAAATTTTTCAACTGCATTGGTAAAAAAAACAATATAAACTCTTAAACATTTTAAGTGGAACTTTGTTGAATTATTTTTCCTATCATTCTCTACAGAAATTAATTTTGCAAAAAATGTAATTGATGCAATATATAGAGCAAATGAGAAAAATGTAGCTTGTAACAGTTATTGCCTAGAAAGATGGTATGCATTTTCTCTTGAGTATCTTCTAATGACAGTGACAAAAAAGATGCAATAAAAACCATAGTCATAAAAGTTTTTTTGGAAGCCAAAAAAAAGATCTTTTGGTCAATCACAGGTTTGACAGATAAAGGCATTGCTGAAAGGAAGCATTTCAAAAATGTATGACAAGAACTTAATATCCAGTTATAAATTTGGCATGCATAATGGTGCTCAAAAGTTTGATTTCTGATACTGCAAAACCTTTTTTGATATGATGCATTTTATCAAAATGCATTTTTAATTTCCACATGATAGAAGTACAGTCAAAAATCTATCATACATAAGGTAAAAGCTACAGATCTTCAAATTACTGTTTTAAAAGAAAACTTAGTCATTAAAAGTTCAAGTCAAAATCAGCTACTTTGAGTGCATTAAAAGAATTTTGATTGAAAAGGAAAAAAGGCAACCTACAAAAGCACGTATTCTGCTAATTAGTACACAGAGCAAGAATATTGAAAACATTTTGCAAGCATTTCACTACCATTAGAATATTCTTTTTCCAGATGAGACATTAAAAATATATGCAGTAACTTGAAAATTTGTCATTTATGAAATGTGCATTTATTACAAAAGTGCAAACTTTTGTATGCAGGGGTATATTTTTGGAGTAACTGGTAAAGAAAAGCAAGCTAAGAATTGTTGTCAAGGTCATGGTCCAGTTACATTCCGACTTAAGAACTACAATTGCAGCTGTGAGCCATTGTTCTTGAATAAAGTAAGGCTATCTCCACATGTTTGCACATCTGCAAATTAATGCACTTGCACCGTTACTTTTCTGCAGGTTAATTGTGAACAAGGTCCAAATGTATCATTCCTCTCAAGTCAGACACAACAGGTGCAACATTTCCTCTTGACACAAAAATTTTCACAAAGATTTGGTATGAGCTGAATATGTCATACTGATCGATCATACACTACAGATATGAAATCTTTCAGTGATATCAGACTTCATGAGTGCAGGGGGGTCTTAGCATCTTTACATAATTGATTCTACCTGAGACCTATAGTGCTTTGAAATTTTAATAGAGCATGCTGTCAGACTATTACCACCAAATTTATTGTGCACGGGATCAATTATTTTTCAGACGAATTTTGACGTTGGGAGCTCGTTGCAAATGGTAAATAATATCGAAACGAAATTATGATAAAAATTAACTGTCTGAATACAATGAAACTGTCATTTGCGAACAAATCGCAAATACATATTCAATTAAGATGCAAGATACGCTAATATTAGCCCTAGTTGCAGCGCGGGCAACTTGGATTATCTACTTTGAATATGGCTTAGATATGTTGTCGGCCTTAATGCTTATATTATGCGTTGTAAATCTAATGAACATCGAGATATCGTTTAGTTTTGAACACCCAAAGTTTAGACGCGATGAAGTTGCCGCAAAGAAGTTGAATGATCCGCATGGTACTGGTATTGATAGTCAATCGGCTTTAGTGAATAGACCAGCATTTGCAGCTCTATTGATGCCACTGACCGTATCATGCTTACTGATCGCTGTGAGTACCTCTTGGGTTAAATTTTATACAGCATTTATAGAAATTTCCGACGTAATTTTCTAACTTGCATGAATCTATTTTCTTTTCTCAAAATGATAGACTTCATATTTCATGGAGCATCATGACCATTTACGCATAGAGGTTTTGTTCGTGTTAGTCAATTTTCCATTTATAAAGTATAAATCAGAACTTAATTTGAATTTTCTACAGATTGGTTATCATAGAAGTGCTGGTTTGCACATATTTAAAGTATTGTTTTTTTCGATTACAGAATGCACCTGAAAATGACGAAGGCAGTAGAACTTATTTAAGAAATTTCCTAGGGCTTTCTTTGTTAAACTCGTATCATAGCATCCTTGTGCTGTTTGCCACACGCTATTGGAGCTTCTCTAAGTTCATTAGGTTTGTGATGTATGATAATGAAATGTGTCTAATTCAGTTTTTATATTACTATGTGTTGAGATTTGATGTACTTTTTTAAATATGGCAGCCTGGAAGATATGTCTTGATATAAAATTATATTGTTAAGAATATATTTTTTAACGTTTTCATTTCTTTCAGCCCATCTCTACCATTGGATTTATGCACATCTTCATCAGTTTTTCATTCTGATTTCTACATAGCAATAGTTAGCCGTAGTTCTCTAAGTTATATTTTACTTTTTTTTAAATCCAAACGTCAATCTTTCAATTGATGACACTTTTTTCATAATTTACTCTCTGAGTTTAAATTGTCATTGCAAAATAATGCTGATTTTTTTTATTGATCAAATGCATACATGAATGTACAAATATGTAATTTATATCTAGCATTTGAAAAACATTTTTTGCTTTTTTCCCTGATTTCTGCAGATACTGCTTTTCTACAGCGCTATTGCTACTTTTAATACCGTTTTTCACTAATCGGTTTATAGATATTCTATCAGTAATATTGAGTTACGTAATATCTAGTCAAATAAGCCATCAATCGTTAGGGACTAGCTTTGAAATTCAATTTGAAGAATCATTTTTGATTGGCCAAGGCTTGACCTTTTGGTTTTTGGACAGTGCTCTCGTGTTTTTGAAGGTAATATTTCAGAAATTTCATAGGCATTAAACAAATACGTTCACATTGAATATTATAATTTTTTGTAACTCAGTTCGTGCACTTCGTAAATAATAAGTTACATATTTTATAGTATAATACATTGCTGTAAGTGTTTTTAATTATTCTTTTTCATTGAAAATCCTATTTTTGATTAGATTATATATGCATACATGCAGGTGGATATATTTTTATGTGTACTTTCATAATTTCTGTTTTTTATATTAAAACTGCATTTGTGCAGCTGCATAATAATGGTATACATGTATTTATGTACGAATTTGCACGTGCATACATAAATCCATTGAACAAAAAGTGTATTTTAAGAACTTGTTAGATTTCTGGCTGGAGTATCTTAAATTCGGAATACTTTACCATGCAAATACTGCATCGAACCGAATTTACTCTTGTGGGACAAGCGGGCTTATCTGGAACAATTATTTGCGTCTTTTTCATGTACAAAATCAATAGAGGTATCTTTTTTTCTATATACGTATATCATCTTTAAATTTGTATCATATATATATGTGACGTCTAGTGTTTTTGAAGCTATTTTTCATTTTTCTTTGTACCTGTTTGTATTATGATATCTTATGCAATATATGCATCCCGAGATATTGAAATAAATAATATTGATAAGTCGGTGGTATCGTAAAAGACCAGAATTTTAATTTACATTTGAATAGGTCTACATCAGAGCAATTTAAAGAAAATGTTCGTTTTTATAAGGGAAAAACTGATGATTTAGTGATAATTTCATTTATTGCCATGTTCATCGTATTGATGAGTTAATCAAGTTACATGTACGAGTTGATTTAGATCGTTTAAAACAAAATTCATTATAGAAATTATCAATATATGTAATGCTTTATTACCACAGTGTGAACTTTGTTGGCATTCTCTTACTCTACTTGACCTGAAGACTACCCCAATAATGCTCGATATTACATAGCTGTCTGTTACATAAATATAAAAATTGACTTCATTTCTTGGTACTAATTTTTTGTACTGCAGCTTTGCCGACGAGAAATTTTAGTGGTCGCGCACTGATAATCTGGTGTTGTGGTGGGATAACTCTATTTTGGGTTGCGTATTTTTGGATACCCACTTTAATTTTTGGCCAAAACCCAGCAATGTGGATTATAAAGCAGGTGTGTCAGTATGTACGTATGTGCGCATATATACTTTAGAAATGACTAATTTTATACATTTGATACTTCTGAAAAAATTATGCTGATTTTTTCATGATGTACCAACTATTTAGGTAATAATCATTACCTTTGAATACTTTTGCGTGAATCCAATGTTGAAACAGTGATACGATGACTCAAATTTATAGTTATATTTTGCCTATCTTATGTGAAAGTATTGCTGTCCTGGTATATGCAGAAAAGTCATCAGTTCAATTGTAGAAAGGGATGTCAAATTTTTGAAACTATTTTACCATGATGGAGTTTTTCTAAAATATGACCTTTCGACTAAAATGAACACATTAGTTACTGAAAAGTCATCAAAGTATGTTTTTGCCCTTTCGTAGCCCCTCGAAATCTTCTATCACCAATGCTATATGCATTTGTCATAAAATCCTTCTTTTTAACATCTTTCTGCACTTTAACTGCATCAATGCTCAATATTGATTTATGAGGACTGAGCAAGCAACTCGGATGATTATGAGTCTGTAGAAGTGACTCAGTAGTGTGCCTCCCCCCACTTCCCATTTACCCTGGATTATACCAAAAATATCTAATATTACAATATTTGGAAACCATAGAAAAATATCCAACTACCTTTATAATATATGCGGATTTCTCTGCAGTATTTACATTGGATTAAATGATTTGATTTTCATGGATTTTCACTCAGTAAATAAATGAACAAGTCCTGTTTTGTCCAAGTTGAGCTTCATATTTTCAAATATAGCAAATTTATTCGGTAATCTCGACAAATTAGTTATCTCTGAAGCTTACTGTACGTCAAAATTGTGCTGTTTCATTTGAAAACCAAATTTTGCAAGAGTTTTTTGAGGGAGTCCCTGTTTCGGATAACTTTGATACGTAATTTTTTTCTGCAATAGATTTTTGTACCAGGGCATTCACATAAAAACCCAACACTTTGTATATATTGGGTAGTCATGCTTATTTTAGGCATCGAGCTGATTCCTCATTTGACCCGAAGAAAAAGCTATTCTAGAGTAGTTTCAAGAAAATTGTTCCATTTTTTGCTGGTGGCAATATTGATACCTGGCTTGGTGAAAAGTCCAGAATTTACCTCTTTTTCTGCAATTGTTGCAAGCTCAATAATTATAATGGGAGAAGCTATTAGAAAAATGAATTTATATCCGTTCGGAAATGTTTTGAACAAATATTATAGTTCGTTTTTATGGAAAAGGTATGCATGAGCTTATATATTTTTACTATAGACGCTACACCTATGATTAAGAAAATCCTTTGGTAAATTTTTCTTTCGTCTTTTTTCTAGAAAAATTGTTTACTGCCACTATAAAGAGTTCCACTTAAACAGAAAAGGACTTGTTGGAATAGGGTAAAACAGGCTTGTACTTTTATAGTGCCAAATTTCTAATTTTATTTACCTTGATATTTTGGGTTCGAGTTTCTTGAAACTTTTTTTATGATGGCTCTTAGGTTTAGCATATCAGCTTCAGCCTTTAGACATCAATATTTCCATTAAGTTTGGCAATTTTTTATTATCCTTGCTTATAAAATATATATATATATGTGAAAGGAATATTTTTAAATTTTTCCAAATTTTGAATGGCTACTACTATTCGCTTTGCCTTTGTTTACTAAAAGTACGCATATACTGAAATGTCGGTGTTGCTTTAAATTTTCACTTTTGGCTTAACTTTGGACGAGTACTGTAGTTCAAATTTCTATACAAAGAATAGAAATTTATGTATTTACATCTATGCTTTGTTTATTAAGGCATCCATGCATATATGCATATTATTTATAATGGATGGATGTACCTAGGTATCATAATTTTTCTCTGAACTTTAAATTCGCACTTTAAGTTATATATATATATATATATATATGAAATACGCTTCAAAAATGAGTATTTCATCATTTTCATCACTAAATTCTATGTTACTTACTGATTTATCAGTGCAGTATTTTTATTACATAGACTCTAAGTATTAAATTTTAGAGGTTTTATACTAAATTAGTTTCTTTTAATAAGTTGAACAATATTCTAATTCTGTCCACTTTGAATTTCAATTATTTCTCAACATAACAGTATAATTTGAATTCGTTTGCATTAGGGATTGCGGATCAATTATTTTGACACCAATTTATCTTATTCTAGGGGTTTCCATACCCCTAATGCTGGGCTCTTCACATTCAGAAAATGATTACTTCTGGGTAGTTATAAGACTGAGTGGCCTTATTAGTTTAGGACTAGGTGATGCAGGTACTAGAACTAGCTAATTTGCATGCAGGCCTATGTCTATGTTCATGAACAATTTAAAAGAGATTTAGGCCTAGTATTAAATTCCCATGAATTATTCATGTTTACAGCTTTGTTCCTTCAAGTTTTAGGCATACCAAGTATTTTTTTTGGGTGTTCAATAATAAACACTCTTTTCATTGAAATTGACATTTTGCTTCGGTAGATTTTGCATTGACTGACCAGCCTTTGTGGCATCCATAGATGTGATTGTGTTTAAATGACTATTGAATTATTGCTCTTTTTGTTAAATTCAAACTCTTTTGAGTTGGATTTAATCTTTATTACGTATTCTTCCACCAATTAATGTTTTGCACTATTCATTATTAGAAAGTATGCAGATACGGCTTTTAATACTTATAATTAGGATTAATGTTTATTGGCAAAATGGTATTATAGCATAAATTTATGTATATTTAATGTGTATATTGATATAAAGAGGAAACTACAAATAAAATGATAATTTTCGAAACCACCGAGTGAATTCATTAGATGCATAATTTATTGTTGGAAAATTTGAAATTGAACTTAGATGCAATACGGATCAATTATTATTTGTTAGAAACAAATCTGTTACATTTGAAGTCTACAAATTTGTATGTATGTGTGCTTCAGTGGCAGCGATTGCTGGAACGATGTATGGAAAAAGAAAATGGAGAAATACATCAAAAACTTTGCTTGGGTCATTTACCATGTTTCTTACTGTACTAGCGAGTCTGGTGGTAGTATCTTGGAAATCGGGAAGTTTAAATGGTGAGATTCATTTCATACTATCGTTTTACATTCTATTAATAGGCAAAATTTAAGATTCATATGATGTATATCCTTGTTATTATGTGCACACTGTAATAACTTACAAGGCTGATGTGTCCATAAACATATATATATATATATATAAATATAAGTTTATTACTGTATGATATATTGTAATATTAATTATATAATTTACTGAAAATTTCATGAGATTGTGCTTTACAACGAAATTTTCATCTATTTGTATCTAAATATTTGCAGAACATTTTTTGGAGGTTGCAGCGAAAATTTTCGTATCAGCTGCACTTATTACAGCAATGGAGGCTACTACAACTTATGTGCGTCTAATGTTCATTAATTTCTTTTCATCTAGACACTGTACTTCACTTTATTGAATCTAGGATTACAAAATTTAGAAAAGGCCTCGAGTGAAAACATTTTCTCTCTGTTGTAAATTTCATTTCAAAGCAGTGATAATCATTACATACTGGTTGAGTATTGTAATCTTTTCTTTCGATGAGTTATAAATTTGTTAATATTATTTAATAAAACGATAACATTTACTGACTATATATTGGAGACAATAAAAATAATTGGCATATTGTTAAATTCAGCTATTGTTTATTTAATTTTAATGTATTGCTTGATATATGATGTTTTCACTTTTTACTTATAGATAATTTTACATTGTGCAGGTTGACAATCTGGTGCTTCCCTTGTTTGCATTTAGTGTACTGACTCTCTTCAATCCTACATAGATAGTTTTGTGTTGGTTTTTTGCTCTACTTTTATTATACAGTTTTTATTTGCATATTTTTACATTCAAAAAGTCAAACACCTTGTATAATGTTCAACGTTGAATTTTGTAGAGCTTGTAGATGTTCATATCTTTTAGTTATATTTACTTTGTAAATTTGGACATCTACAACTAGGGGCTTGGAATACGAAACTTCACCGATCAATTATTTTTTTACCTAAAATTTTTTACATCCATTTGATCTCACAACGAATACCCCCAAAAGAGATAATGAATGGAATTTCGGTTAAAGCTAAATATTTTGCTTTTTGTACCATGATATATCGGCTTCGAGTTTCTTTTAAACCTTTTTCTTAATGGTAGTTCTTCTTAGATATATGCGTCTAAAAAATATTTCAACTTTAGTAATGTCAGCAAGCGTATTTGCCAATTAAGATATTACTACTTAATGAATGGTTTTTTTTTCAATATAAGAGAGTAGAATAATTGAAATGGACTATTGAGTACTTCATTTCCATATCACGGCAACCATAAAATAATTAAAAACACGTCAGGAAGTGTTCTAAAAATGTAAAATAAAGCAAATAAGTTTCATGATGCATTAAAATCACTCATGGCGAAACTCTTACTGATACCAAAATCTCATTAGGAAAAGTGAAAATTTTGACGTGCTTTCAAACATAAAGGATATAGATTAAACGTTTGATATTAATTTTCAATTATATCTATATATATACAAATTTAAAATATCTTGTACATTGTTTAGTATTGTTTTGCATTATTATTGGTGCATCATAAATTTAAGATATAATATGAACCATGTACATTATTTTATTCTGCATTTAATTTGAATTTTTCCTTATCAACTTTTATTAACCTGAACTTTGGGACATGATCAGTTTGATGTAACTTGAATTTTTCCCATTTAAAATTTAAAATTCAAGTGCGACCATAGTATGATAAATCTGCGCATGCGATTCGACCTTTCACAACTTCATTAAATTTGAAAGATCACTGGAATTGTATCAGAGTTAAAACTTCTACCCATCATCAATTGGAATTTACATTTTCTGACAATCACGGATGAAATTATCATTGACCGCAATTCGGTTTTATTCCTTTTATCAAATTCAGCATGTAATCAGGATTTGCAGATATCTTGATTATGAAATGTGCTTCAAGTAGCAAGATATGTGGATGCTGGAGGCAATAAAAATGCTCAAAATTCATCCAACAGCTTTTTCCCTTGTGGGCAAATTAGCTAGCTGAATGTCAACGCTGCAGCCAAGTGTTACTTTATCAACAACTAATGCTGTGAATTTTTCATTCTCAATACTACTATAACTGAAAAATGCACTTTTGACTTTTATCATATTTATTTTATAAAATTTTTATCATATTTATAGCTTGATAAAAGTACCAGTTGTAGGGAGATAGAAAATACTAGATAATAGAGTTCACTCTCATATTCATAAAAATTTAGCAGCTGTCTCATCTCCTGCACTGGCAACTTCCATCGGCAACTGTCAAGACGCACAACAAACAGGCAAACAATGCAAAAGAGTAACAGCTCAATTGTACATTATATCTTAACCTG
>JAULBW010008216.1:0-14487 GCA_032358265.1 Vaucheria bursata | reverse complement strand
ATGCCTGCATAATGTTACTTTCATTCTGTAATCTTTGCATCTATTTTGTTGCAAACTTGTCTTGTGCATTCATAACAAGCAGCAACTAGACTATTTGTTACACTTGCTGACAGAGTAGATACTCATGAATGCACTCATAATCAACACTTACACTTGATTTTTGTTGGCATGTAAATTGTGCTATCTATCACTCTGAACAAAATGTGTCATATGCCTCTTTGCACTGTTTTACAGTTGATAGGCACATTTTTTGTGTTTAATCTCTACTTGCACCATTACTTTCGGATGTTTAATATAATGTGTTTATCTTAACTACTATTAACTTCAAGTTATTAAGCACTTTATTTTTATGAATTGTAATACACTTGAGCACAACATGTATCCCTAGTTCTAAGACCAGCTCAATTAGCATTTTGCTTAAAATTAGAGTTAGTGCTCAATGTTTTAACTGTAGAGTTGATAATAGGCCACATTAGAAGTTAATCAATCTCCATCTTTTGTGGCTTGCATCAGAATCCTTGTAATGCTCAGGATATGTTTACTTGTCAGCCCTTGATGTACATTAGAGATATTTTTTGCTTTTATGCTACACTTCACTTATAGATAGTTGTCAGTTGCTCTTTATTTTTTCTAGAATGATCTTGAGTCATCAGCACTTGAGTATTTAATGGAACAGAAGAAATTCTATAACTACCATTGACCAGCTATTTTTCAATTTTCTACATATATCTGTAATATATTTGTGCCAGTTGGCTACCTTTGACCAATCCACAAGTGATTTGTGTTGACAGGTTATTTTAATGAGAGTCTTTTTAGCAATTGCCAGTAAAGCAATTGCAATACTCTGCACAACATAATCTTTCCAAGGCTTAAGACACTTTCTCAAATTATCATTGGTGCATGTTTGCTCCACGCATATTTTTCATGCAGACTGTTGGAAGGAATCATCTTACAAAAGTGATAATGTCTAGTATGACATTGACAGTGTTAATACTGCCAAAGAAACTATCCAATTGTCAGGGATCCAGCACTTTCAAAGTTCTTTTCAACAGTAAATGAGAAACAAAGAGTTCAAAGGCTGTCTAAACCCACTGCAACATGAGTTAGTTCTAATACTCAGTAATCAGGTGCTATAATTATCTACTCCAAGTGAACAATAAACACTGCTGGTACTGCAGATGGCTGTAAGGTGAATCTTTTAGAGTACCCTTCCAATTACAAAAATATTGGTCATGCCGCTCTTGAGTATTATTTGAAAAAATACTGCTTACACAGCAATGCAAGGTCTTTACTCTGATTTCACTCTTGATGTGAATGCCTTATCTCAACAGTGAGTGATATGACTGAAATTGGCTTATTGATATTTCATTCTTTTCTACTCTGTATGTAAATTCTTTATTTTGCCTGTGGAAAATATTAGTGACGTGCACTCAACTCATAGCAGACATTCTGTGCCTTCAATACACATTCACTACTAGAGCATATGGTCACCGGTGCCTCTCATCAATGCCTGCAATTGTTTTTCAAGAGTATGATAATCATGCCACTCTTAATTTTCTGCAATATATGTCAGCTGTCCTTTTTAACATTTTTAGAAAGTATGAGCACCCATACAAAGCTCAGCTTCATCAGGCTTCAATGCTTCAAATGGCTATAGATTATCATATTCCTGCTACTTTTACTCTCATCCTATGTGCAATTTTTGTACCATCTATTGAAGTACACATGTAGGCATTGTACATATTCCAAGAACTGGGATTTGCTTGATTACCATACAATATTCAATTGTGTGGCCAATAACTGGTCTTTGTTTCTCACATCATTCAAGTTATATTTCTTTTCAATGGAATAATCTCCATCTTTTATAATTCAAATCTACTTTGCTTTATCCAGAAAGGTTTTTCACATTATCAACTTGAAAGAGGCCATTATGAGGGGCATCTCTCTGTTGGTAATTTTTTAATAGATCATAGGCATCCACTTTTATCTTTTTCAATATAAATTTTAAATAACTGTAATTCAATTCCCTGATAGTTTGAGAAGGAAACTGAAAACTTCAGCTTTTCTTGTTGGTTCATTTGTTTTTCACATGAATCTTGAACTTATTTGTGGTAAGTTCACAATTCTTGTTGAAAACAGGGGCTGATTTGTTGGCTGCACATTTTATTGAGAGCTTTTGTAATGATTCCTGTATCTTAAATAAAATGGCAAAAGCAGAGCAAACGCAGCAATAATGCGTAATGAAATCTATTATGCATCAAGAAGTAATAAGGTGTGTAGCAAGTCATCATCAAATTTAATATTTAATAGACCAATGTATCAGCTAGTACTCATGTAATAAAATTCTTGAACAGTTCAAGTTGTATTGACATGAAGTACAACATATGATCACATTGACTAATAAACATTGTCAATATTTTAACCAATCAACTACAATATTTTTTGCTGCAAATGGTCTCCCTCAACATAGAACTCACAATATTATTGCCAACTATTATAAACGTTTTGCTTTTTACCTCATCATACAATTTTTTTTGCATGCAGCAGCGTATAAGATGGTCATCTTACCTCAAGAACAACTTTAAAACTGATCTTGTATTATCAACATTATCAAAATATTGTTTACTGGTCATGGAAGAAACAATTTTGAGGGTCTGTCTGTCCATAGATAGGAAATTTAGAACAATTTTAAATACATTGCACCAGCTCTATCTACTTAAAATACAGGACAAAAAAACTTTCACACTGTAGCTATTTGCATTGACTAAGCTATCCAGAAAATTATGGTATACACCTCTGCTAAATGTAGTATGAGAAGGCAAACAGTTACATGGCCCCGCATACTCCCCATTCAGTATTTTCTTTGCATCTAGCTTAATCTTTTCTCACTAGGAATACTCTAAATAATATACTGAAAGTAGCTGTTGCTTCTTTCTTCACACTAATTTGAAATTTCATCCTGTTGCTAAAGACTTAAAGTCTGATATGCTGCTAATTAGTATCAGGGGAGATACATATATGAAAGCAGTTATTTGTGCCATGTTTTGTGTTTTCAATTATTATGGATTATACTCGTCTAATATTGTTTGTATGGAGAAATTGTAAATCTGCAGTATGTTGATGAGAGTTATTCTTGGCAATACCCTTAGTAAACTGCTAGTGTAATAATATTGTATACATGATACTGTTTTCATTGCTTTTTTGTTTTTCTGCCTTGTATGTGGCTTGTATTTTGCAATTCATTACAAGACATCTCTTGTTGCCTTTTTTAGCCAGTGTGTTTCAATCATGCTGCAAAAGATATTTTATATAGTGACACCAATGCAGCAGTTTTTTAGCCAGATGACAAACATATTTTGATATTATAGTGGCAGGAGGGCAGGGGGGGGGGTCCATGTACAAAATAGTGCTGGTCTAGCAACAGAACAACATATAAGGGATGCTCACCTGGTTCCTGGTTTCACAACCGAGTTTATTCCTGTTTACTTGCTTTGGGTACTGGGGTGTCAGTATAACCTCTCTTTGGAGAAACATGGGAAAAAACTCCCTGAAGTTTGAAAATAGTGAATTCACCACACACTTCCCTGTGATGGTACAGTGCTGCCTTTGAAATAATTGCATATCAATCTGTCCATTGGTATCATGCATTGGGCTATCAAATTTCAAATTTTTTACATTCTATGTGAACCTAAATTTGCTCATTCTTTTCACAATTTAGAGATCATCACTATGAAATGTTTGGTGACTGAAAGAATGTGCTTCTCTCTTTAGATGTTATATCAGTGGCAAAATGCCATTAATGCTGAACAGTTTTATCTTGATTCTACAAAAATGATGCATAATCTGTATTAGAGAATAATTTTATGAGACGTGATTTGCTGACTACTTAAATTGTCATGAGTAGTCTTTCCATGGTGCAAAAAAGCATGATGCTTTAGACATGATTTACATGAGTCAATCCTATATTTATTTGGGTAATAATTTTACAGCACGAATAACAGTGCTTGAAATCAAAATTGATTCATTTTCAACTCGTGATATTTACCCAACTCTAGACAGGAAATGTCCTTTGAAAAGAATACTTATATGCTTTAAATTATTAAATTTCCATACCTCTTTTAATAACCACTTTGAGTGTATGTAAGTTCATTTGACTATGCTCTATTTTTTGTCTCTGATACTTGGAATTCTGACTCTATTTAAAAAATTTAATCTATCATAGAAAACTAGAAAAGGATGGTTTTACTTCAAGTAGTTTAAAAATAGAAATGCTAAAAATGAAAAATATTAAAAATGAGTTTTATCGAAGTAAACCTAAAATTTGGCAGATTAATTATTAACTCAGTAAATTAATTATTAAGCTACTCTATCACTTGGCACAATTTATTATGTGGTTGATAAAAAAAGAAGGGTTGAGTACAGACTTATTTTGTTCAGGAAATATTCAATATCTCTCAAGAATTGAATAAATCATTAATTTCATGTTGATGTAGATAAAATGATTGCTATCCAATCCAATTCTAAGCAATACTTGTCTCATGTGAATATTACTCATGTTAAAGATATAGTTGATATTTTTATTTACTGTTATGGCTTTTTCATTCATGTTTTTTGCGCCATCCAAAATATTCATTCAAAGTAAATTTATCAAACGTTTTAACTTTTATACATATATGTATACTAAGATTTGCATCTTCAAATTGTTGATACAAGAACTACAATACATTGTGAATATATCTGGTAGCTATTATAGATGCTTCTACTTTTCAAAGAGTTTTTTCTAGTATGAATTAGTTAAAATGAGCAATTACACATGGAACGGTAATTGCAATTTGAATTCAGATATTGACCTTTAAAGATTCAAATTGATTCAGTTTTTGCCCTGTATTTGTTGCACTCCAAATTTTAAGAACCGAATTCTAGAACCTCATAAAACTTTTTTGGAGATTCTGAAACATGCCTTCTTCGAATGCTAACATTATTGTGAGCCATTTAAATGAGATACAGATATACTTAAAAAAGTGTCAAAGCAAATTCAAGGAACTTATGAATTGCAGTCATTGTGTACCAACTGGCATTTCTAGAGTAAAATGAACTTTGATGGTATTTATAAATAGATAGGCATTAAACTTATATCACGATAAACAATTTAATGCACAATTCAAAATTCCATGAAATTATTTTTCATTTAATTCTATTTTCAGTTATTTTCCTTTCAAATGTATCTGTATCATATTTAGCTAAATTTTTTCAATACGTTTTAAGGCATGTTGGCTTTGTCAAAAAGAATGAGCCTGCTATTCTCTTCTCAGCTTTTCTGAGGTGATCTTCTTATTCATTTGTTGTCTATAACTAGAGAGGAAAACTTCAATTGTGGAAATATTAGAGCTTGCTTCAAAATATATATCAGCATATGAGCTATGGATCTTTAGTGGAAACAACTCACTTGAATTCTTTATTGCAAACACCTTAATGAATATAATTATGTGTTATTAGTCCTTTGTTTGGTGCATTTATTGCTGATATTATTCTCATCTCCGGTGCAATTTTCATCTATTAAAGATGAATCACTTTAAAAAAACTTATTGACAACCAACTCACTTTGAATATTCCTGATGCCATGATATCTATTGCTTTGCCAGACATATTCAAATTTTATAGATAAACAAATTATATTTGCATAAAATATGTTTGACCAAGTGGTTGGACATTCTGCAAAAAAAATTCATAATACTCTGAAATGAAAATATGTAATAAACCTGTCCAATGTGTATTGCAAAAGCCATTAAGCAGCAGCATAGAGGAATCAGTCTTGGTTGAAAATATGGCATTATGAGTAAAAATTGCTGTTTTTAGATATCGTAGAATATGCTTGATAACAGTGAGCTGTATCTTGTTCACTTGCACTTATTGTTGTACATGAAAAAGATATGTAACAAAACTTTAATGAACTTGATACAAAAAAACAGTAGGAAAAAATAATGTTTATAGGTTCCTCATGCACACCTTTGGGTACAACAGGTTTATTGTTAGATTGGTTTGTTTCAAATTAAACTTTATGATAATTTGAATTATGCAATGGCTTAAATAAATGCTTATAGAATTATGGGCACCATCAAAAAATGGTTCAATGATAGCTTCTGATATAAAAGTAGGATCAGAAGCACTAGAAAAAATGACTCCTCTTAAACTGATAAGAATCATCATCATAATCATAATCAATGTTCCTATGCAGAGGCATAAATATGTTCCACTTTGTGAAATTTTTGACGCAAAGTTTCTGGTGGAATATTTCATTCAACACCATCAGCAGTATTTTAAAAGCCAACATTTATTTGCTTTGATATTTTGACTTTTAGAAGACTTTTTTCCCATTATATTCTTAGGTATTACCACGAAAGGGAGGATTTTTCATCTGCTAACCATTGAGGATAGGCTACAATATTTTAAGTGCCTGAACCTGAAGTTGACAAGTATAGCTTTCATCTTTTGGAAATAAATTTTTTGCATTACATTCGAATATGTATTATTATTTCTATATTGTATCTTGTTATTTGTTAGTAGCGCAATGAAAATCATGTACAGAAGAAGTAACAGTACTGATGGAACCTTAAAAATTGAGCAAGAATTGCTAGGAATTTGAACATTGATGTAGCAAATGCAAGAAATCTTACATAAATTGTGTGAACAATTCAAAATACCATCAAAGTAGAAGAGAGCCGAGTACTCTGAACTCTGAATAGCACAAAAATGTTGAAAATGGCAGTAGATGGGAAATATCATGACAGACAAAGTAGTTTCTGAATATTAGCATATTGTGTACAAAGTGACTGCAGCAATGTCTAGGATAAATACTCCATGAATGTTTGCAATGTTTACACATATGTATGCGGCCAACTTAGTTGTCAGTTTATCCATTTTTCAGTCGTATACAAAGCAGAGGTCTTGATCCATAAGATTTATATGGTCTATTAGGGATAGTTTGATGTAGGTAGTGACTTTAACTGAGCCCAGCATGAAATATTCTACACTAAATTCCTGTGAAAAGAGTAAATGCATGAATCTTCTAAGAGTTATAATTCATGCTAAAGAAATATGAAGGTCACATGATTTTCTCTCGACAGTGTTGCAATTATGTTTCCAGTGAACTTAATAGTGCAGTATTATAAATTCCTTGTAAAAAAAATGACTGCAAGATCTATCTGGTCAACAGAAACTTTTAGTGTTATGTGTAAAAAGTAAGAATTGACTCTTGTCTATCCTTTATCCGCACGAAGATCTTGGCAGCCTAACAATTGAACTTTAAATTATGACTGGGTGTCATTTGCGTTATTGAATTGTCCGCAAACGCAAGACACAGATTAAATGTACTTCAAACTTATTATTTCTGCACTGATACAATAATAAATTCAGCATTGTACAAACTAGAAGGACATTGTCCAATATCTGTATGTATTGCAAAATTTACGTTTCTGAAAAATTCCCACTAAGATTTTTTAGGACTTAAGTTCTGACAAAAGTTATATGAGGCACACTTTTCATTGATACAGTTTCAAGTCTTCAATTATAGAATATGCGGAAAAAAAGTCAAAGTATTCATTAAATTATATATGAATTGTTCACGAAACAGCATGAACAAAGTGTTGCTACAGATCCTGGGAGTGAAGAAAAAATTTTGTTTTGACCTTTCTAAATGTGAATAGAATTATATTTTTATTGAAGAACCATATACTTTTTTCTATATTAGAGAAAACATAAGTTTATACCTAAATTTTTTTGGAGGACCTCGTTTAGCTTCTGTGCTGCAAAAGATTACCAAGTATTTCGGAAAAACTTAGGCATAGAAACTTAAGAGCTTGAGTATGCTCTGTTACTGATTTAACGAACAAAGTAATATAAATATTGATGCATTGAATGTTTTGTTTCATAATCTCTTCTGTTATTTAATATAAATCTGACTTTGTTCAACTTTTTAAAGACAAATTTTTGAAATGAGAAAAATAGAACAAAGTTATTCATTCTTAAACACTATTTTCAAATGTTCTTGTCGCAAAGATTCATTGAAGAATATATTTAAAAAGTAATTTTTTCGATCAAATTATACTTGAAGCAAATTTCAGCAGGAATGGTCAACACACATGCAAAAGATTGCTACATTGACAAAAGAACTCTAAATAGCCTGCTAAAAATATGCAATATATATTGGTGGTATTATATCTCAACCCGATGGAGGAATTTACTAGAGATTGAATAATGGATCAAAACCAAAATCAGTTGAAAATTTTTTTATAATATAAATTGAAATCAATGGAAAAAATGAACAAATTTCAATCACATAATTTAAATTGTATCTTTGCATGAAATGCTCCTACTTCAGAAAGAAGTTTTTTGAATGGACACTTGCACGATATAAAAATCACACAGTTCATAATAAACAAAAAACTTTCTGGTTACCCAAACTAAAAAAGGAATAATTTCAGCTGCCGTTTCTTTAAATAGGTGAAATCCCTGCACATGACAACCTTTGAAGCTTGGAAAAAATGAGATATCATTCAACCTTTTATTTGTCATGGAGTTGCCGTAGGTGATATTGGTACTAGAGACTGCAAATAGAAAAAGTCTGGAATATAGTATAAGGCTAATAGAAGATAAAATATGAGGAGAGTAACGATAAACACGATATTTTATAAAGTAGTAAAAAGTTCCATTAATTTGAATCGTTGCTAAAGTTAGACATATTTTAGAGAACAAGTCAATGATAAATTAGACTCAATTTCAATTTTTCTTTCAAACTGTTTTGTTAAGTGGAGTTCTAGATAATAATAAATTTGTGGAGTTGAGCAAAATTAACCTTAGAATTAACTCTTTTGCAATGTAGCTATAAAAAAGTAAATTTATAAAGATGGTCCTGTAGCAAAAGTTGAATGCCTTTCTGTGATATGCTCAATAAGCAGATAAAATTTATTGAAAGATAGATTGGAATATTAAATTCTTTTTAATGCTGCAATTAAGAACCAATTTTTAAACAACATGCTCCTCTGACCAAGCTGTTGTGAAAGGTACTATCAAATATGGAAGATAAATAACTTGAAACAGTGCAAATGTTTGAAAGTCTTTAAAAAATCATTACTTAATGCATTAATCAAAAGGTATCCTCTATAAAAAAAGTATATTTTCTATTGGCACTGACACTTGCAAAAATTGATTCAATGCCATCTCAGGTGAACTCAAGAAATAAGAACTAGTAATGGAACAAAAATATTGTTACAAAGACTTGAAAACTGAAGGCTGTAGTCTTTGTGTTGAGAAATACAACTGAACAATGTGATTGCTAAGGAGAATTGAACTGCACTCATAGGAACCGTCTGATCTGTTATTTATGTTGAAGATGACTTGCCACTGTAGCTGATTGCATATCATTTTATATGTGTAATGTATTTTTTATTGCATGTAATTACATCTTTCTTGTGTTGATTTTAACACTTTGGACATAACTGGTGTAGACAAATTATCAGGAAGTCCAATTCAATTGGCACATATATTATTAAGTTTCATAGGCTACAGAACTTTATTAACAAAATTTAGAAAGGGCTCAATGATGCATGCATTTTGGTGGATATAAAACAGAGATTTAATTCAAATAGAAGTAATACACTCAATTGCAGAAGATTCAATAAGCAATCTGTTTCAATTTTCTCAAAAAGAAAATGAGCTACATATAGAGAGTATAATTAGAGCATATGCGACAGAGACTATAAAATTATGGATAGCCAAAATTCATTGAATTTTTAAAGTAAAAACTTAAAAAGCTCAATACTAGAGAGTGCAAACATTTGGAACATGCAAAAAAATTCAGAGCTCTGTCAAATTTTGATGATTTTTGAAATTTCTCAAAAATTAGACATTAAAATGAATAAAATATTGAAAAACCTTGTTTATAAACTGAAGAAAAAATCTTTTGCAAAAACTCTTCATTAAATCAAAAGCATTTGGACTTTTTTATTGAGATTCCCATAGTTTGAGATTAGATTACATAGTCCGCCTGGATCTGTATGGCCAACACAGAAAGAATTTAAAAAATGCTATTATAAGATTTGATTATCAAATCTCACTGTTCTCAATTGCAAGTGTATAA
This sequence comes from Vaucheria bursata, assembly GCA_032358265.1. Classification (NCBI taxonomy): domain Eukaryota; class Xanthophyceae; order Vaucheriales; family Vaucheriaceae; genus Vaucheria; species Vaucheria bursata. Next base: position 4,352 of record JAULBW010008216.1, on the reverse strand, counting down.
CCAGAAAGATATAAATAGTTCAGAACAAAAAAAACATTCAAAGTAAGAGTGCACAAAGATGTATCGCTATGTTGCCGAGAATGAATGTTTTCAACACAAAAGACATTGCTATTTCCGATCAAGACAATTTCAGTCGAATGCAGAAACATAAATCAATTAAAATAACAAGTTACACAGCAACATCATTCAAATTCTAATATACATGATAGGTGGCCATGATATTCTTTTATCACGATTTTTTTACAATAAAAGAGTTAACATAACAGCAATATTTAAGGTTTTCAAAACATTTCAAAACTGATCACTACTGGCTTTGTCAGACAGATAAATGATAGCTGAGTAAATTGATCCATATTATTATAAGAAAGTTTATTATTCTTCATACTTCATATGATGTATTTCTTCAGTACTATTTTCCAGTCTAGAAAAGATTATTTTAGCACAAAAAAAGTTTTCTCGTGGCAAGTTGAACTCAATGAAGAATAAAACGAATTTATATGACATGATTATAATGCTGATAGATGAGTTTGAAGAATTCAATGGAATGTCTTCTTAGCAACTATATATTGAAAATAAGTAATCTATTGCTGAGCTCACTAAAACAATCGAAATATTGGAAGAATGCAAACGGAACATCACTGCATATTACCCTGAGATGAAATGAAATGTAATGAGTTCATGTTCCCATTGAGATTACTTTTTGATTATGGCTGCTGATATTTCTTGAAAATGCTTGACATCAGTAATTAAATTATGGTACATATTGTTATGAAAGCAGTTTATAATCAAGTAATGGACCCTGCAGTCAATTTGTACTAACTCGACATCAGAGGAGCATCATTTAGAAAAAATGCAAATAATATATTCAATGATTAGATTTTTTATATCTTAATACATTGCAAAAAATGAATAAGTTCTAGTCTACCAGTATTTTTCTATAAATACATGTATCCTCATTGAATATAGAATTGTATCTCCATGACTCTTGAAGAACTAAGTTGAAGACTTTACCATCATCGAAATCCAGATATGCACTTATTTCTGGATACTTTATTTAAAAAATAAGTGAGATCGATCAAAACTTTGTAACAGAGATAAAAATATGGAAATTGTATTTAAAACTGGATATCACTTTTTTAATTCATTATGTTGGAAAAAATAATAGACAACCAAAGCACTTTAACCTAACACCTGCTTTAACTAGGCAACTATATTTTACCAGAAAGTATTGAACTTAGCAGATTTCATTGTAAATCAAAAATCACTCTATTGACTGCCTTAATCTCTTTAGTGATTAACTTTTCGTGTTCATCTTTTGTTCAAATACTCCTATTTTCATCATGGAACCTGAATAAATGAAATTCATGATGCTGGCCTCTTAATGAAGAAAATATTGGAGTATGTTAAACATCAATTTAATCTGTGACTTATATAACGTTGATTTGAACCTATACCCTAATATGAAGCAGTATCCTGGATGCTTACACATCAAGATGCAACTTGAAAATGTCATATCTCATCCACAATTTTTTCTGCACAACTTTTTTAAAAAATGTACCTAAGATTAAAACATAATCGAACTCCAACTTGACTTTAGAATTCTGTGTATAGTTGCTCTAACAAGTTTTTCATTGTTTTCAAGTATTCTCCACTTGTCTTGTTTCATTTTGTCTTGAATATTTGTTCTTTGTCAAATCTTTTATACTAGGCATTTTTTATACCAATGTGAGATTCAGGCCATTGAATGAAGCAATTTTAAGCCATTTCCATAACCATTTCATGCAAATAAATGATTTTAACTTCTAAACTATGTAAATCAACAGTATAAAACGAAAATTTTGTTATTAACATAATTATGAATAAATATTGATGACCATATATTTATATATGTTTATGATTTTTTGCAGACATAAATGATCGTTAAACCATACCTGTGATATATAAGTTTTATAAGTTATAACAAAGCAAAAAAGCTACCAGAAGTATTTGGAAATGAATTTAAAAGATAGTAAATCTCCTATACTTGATCCGGTAAATTATTTCCAAATGATTGAGGATGTAAGTAATAAAATGGACAACCGTAAATTAGAAGTAATCTCATCAAATACTATTTGGAACAAGAGAGAAAAAGAAATATAGAAATAGAGCATTTAGTACAATTTGATTGGAAAAACATCAAATTCATGAAATTTTGGCAACATAATATTTGACAGTTTTAGATCAATGCTCATTCCAGACTGTAAAGGAAGAATCCGTTCATAAAAAACAGTCATAATAAAGTCTGATAAACTCCAGAATAGTAGATGGATTCTGGCTATAAGGACAAATGTACGCATCTTCGAACCATTTACAACAGCTAGGATTAATGAATATTAAAGTACTTTTAAAAAATTTTGGTTTAAGACTGCACTCCAAGAAAGTGCGTATATGAGGGAATGAACAAAAGACAAGAAAAAAATATATTGATATAATAATAACGAATCTGCAATCATATTTTAGATTCTGATATTTTTCATTGCTAAAATTAGCGCAAGAAAGATACAATTACATGCAATGTAAAAATGTATTATACATCATAGAATAGTATGCAATTGGCTTTAATGGTAAGTCATCTCCAACATAGATAAATAGCAGATCATACAGTTCCTATGACTGCAGTTCAATTCTTCTTATTGATTACACAGGAAATATTTCTCAACATTCATCAGATGTAGATGTACTAAATAAAAGCTTGGCTTTCGTTCTAACTGTAAGTACATTTAGATATAGTAACTTTCAATCTCAAGTTTCTTCAGTACCTTCCATTGCAAACCGGTACAGCTTTGGAGCAAGATATAGTCTAAACATCTGTATGTAATAGTATAGGCTAAAATTATGAACATTGAAGTATCTAGTTAGAGCATATATATTTATAGTGCTTTCAGAAAGGAGGGGAGTTTATAGTACTTTTTTCCTTGGAGGGATCCTAATTTAAATAGGTATTGATTGGGTGACATGTACTGAAGTTTGAGTATATTAAAAGATACTCATGAAATTAGAATTAAATGAGTTGATGCTCACTAAGAATAAAGCTGAGGACCAAAATAATATCCTTCTCTTTATATTTTATGCATTTAGTTTAGTAAATTCTTGTAGAGATGATGACTTTTTCTTAACTTACAATGAACTGGAATTAACAGACATCCATGTCAAAATTAAAATTTTTAATATGCTCGTTTCCATATCAATAAGCTTTTAAAATACTTTAAATTTTACATAGGCAAAGGATTTGCGAGTTACAATTCAACATCTCAAAAGTCTAATATAAGTTTTTTAAGAAAATAATGCAATTGTATATCATGTTATATTGGATTGATGACGAAGAATAACAGAACTTATCAAACAGTCACATAAAAAAATTTCATAGAGTTAAAAGTTAATAGAAATGGATGTTCATTTTATTTGTGATTATAAGTAAAGCTTTTTATCTTCTGAGGATAAAATGGTTTCTTGAGAAAAAGTTCCAGCAGAGCCACAATGAAATTCCTAGAAAAAATTTTTCAAACAGTTGTAATATATACTAAATGTTTATTGATAATACAAGCAAAGAATTAACACTTCATATTGATACTTTTATTTCAAGTACAAACTATAAATCAATGCAATATAGTAGTTCTAAAAGTCACCAAAAAATGATTCTTTTTTACTGCCATTTCCTAAACCCAAGACAATTGAAAAATTAACCGCTGATCAAGACACCGTATCAGCATTACAACATCTTTACTTGTGTTTTCCAAAGCCAATACTTGAAGCTATGTGTTCATAAAATTAAAAGCAGATGAAATCACAATTACAGGATAAGATCACAAATTGGAGAAGAAAACTTTGATTTTAAACATTATCATTAAAATTATTGTTAGTTTACTAGACTGTACACTATGTGCACAAAATCTGGAGGTAATCTTTTGCAAATTTAAAATATAGAAAAACTTGAAACTTAATATAAAATATGAAATATTTGCTTTATTTTGACATAGTGTAAAAGTATGCTACAATTAGAATCATGTACATACCATTTTGCATTGACAACTTTATAATTAGAAAATCTAAGGAAGACATTTAAAAACTTCTTGTCATATGTCTCTATCTTGATGCTTTGTGAAGAAATTGATGTTACTTTATTCGATTAAAATCTTTTTTATGTAGATAAGACTGTGACATAAACATGTCTTTCAGTTTCAGAATTAGCACAATAGATAACAACCATAAAATTGATACTGCTGGACATGGAGGTTGACCTTCCAATGGATAACCGAAACATATCATACTAAAATTCTATGGGTAAGCCATGACTATTGAATACTGGATATCAA
>JAULBW010008205.1:0-14499 GCA_032358265.1 Vaucheria bursata | reverse complement strand
ACATTACCCCCTACAAAGCCACTTCATCTATAACGGTACTACTAATATACTATATTACTATACCCTCCCTATTTTATCCTACAAAACCAGACATAAAAACCCAAGTTTAGAAACATATGATGTGGCTAGTGGCATTGGTTTTAATGCAACACTTCTAGTAGTTGGAGTCTAAATACCTTTTAGTTGTGAAACCAATTATAAAAGCATTGTATTAAAGCATACTATATCTACATATTTCCATACTTCATTTTGAGTGCATCAAATGGTCTTATTCTGAAAAATGATGGCCAAAAAAGAGAAAATGTTAAAATCTGGGCTTGCAACAGTAGCAATAAAAAAGATTTTGAAGCATGAGTGAGTCTAGTGCAGCAGTTTAAAAGAGACGGGTAAAAAAGTATTTTGTCAGAAAAAACGGTTTGACAGTTATTTTGAAGGATCATTATTATCCAGGGTTAAAAATGATGTGAAAATGAGGGTATGGTGCAATGATTTAAGAAAGTGACATGGTGAGCTGTGTAAATATGCCACTGAGCAGAACAATAAAGGCCATATGTAAAGAGAGTCAAACTCTAACCATAAAGTCTGCTGGTTATGTAGCAAGGTCAACATTTGAAACTGTTCTGACTCTGGATATAGAAAAATACAGGTCATAAAGATATGAAATTATGCTAGTTTAAACAACATAGAGCCTAGATGGATAATTGCCTACAAGAAGTATGAGTTCCAAGTGCATGCAGCAATGTAGAAAATTTGAAGTAAGGAGCAGTGAGATATAAAAAATGACACATCACTGCCCTTACGCAGTACCATTTTGGAGTTAGACATTGGTAGAGGCATGATCTATTCAAACTGAAATTGAAGTGCAAAATTGGAAAAAGAGAAATAATGCAAATGTGAAATTGGTCCTATTGTTCAGTACAGAGTTATCAAAAATACAAATCTGCAGCTATGGTATATGACATGACTTTTTGGACCTAAAATTGTGGCTTAGTTATGCACAAAATGTGATGTAAAAACCAGCAATGAAAGCTGTTGTTAGCAAATTCTAAAGGAAAAGGATAACAGGATATAGAAGTTAAAATTGAGCCAGAGAAGGTAATGCAATGGAAGTTAACTAGGCAAAGCCAGAGAAATGCAGAGCAGGATAGATAGGACTGGTGCACATATATTTTTTGTGTAGAAAAAGCGAGGGCTAGCAAACACATTCAGGGGTATAATGTAAAACCTTTTGGTGCCCATAGTTGTGGAGGCAAAAAGATCTAAAATAGTACTACATCAAGAACAGCAATACTAAGAATCACATGAGCAATTATTGATAGACCTATTAAAAAGTCTTTGCAATGCTATGTAGTGAGGATGTATGTTTTTTCTTACTGATCATTACACTTGCTAGAAAATTATGTTTATGCAGAATAGTAGTGATAAAAAATCATGGGATAAATGTGGAATAGTTTTTTTCCTGTTGGTCATGACTTAGTAGGCAGTGGTCCAGAGTAAAACCCACAAAGACATTAAGTAAGATGGACTGAACAGAAACATGAGCCACATCTTGTAAAGTTAACAAATTATAACAAGTGCATTAACACAAGTACTAGTTCTTCTTAGTATGATATCAATATAACATCAAACTTATGCTGGTATTATGACTACTCTTTCTACGTAAAATGGTGAAATATGGCAACTGTTAATTCAGATACACAGCAAAGCATTGCATGTTGATACAAAATAGACAGTGCATATGAATAGCAGATGTAGTATAGTCTTCATTTAGCCTTCTTTCCTCTTTAATACTTCTATCCCATTTAGTTACTTTTACCAGATGGTCAAGCAGCAGTGCTCTATATTATTGCTTGTTGGACCATGAGAAATAGGAAATGAAAGTTTTGTTCTGAATTTTGATTAAAATGATAAAAGTACCAACACGAGTACACTAGACTAACGTATGTGGAATTGGTTTACTCTAAAAAATTAAAAAGCATTTATTTTTTATCACAAAAAGTTGTACTGTCTACCTTTGTAATGTTAATTGTTTTTTGTGCCATCATTATAAAGAACCATTACTATTGCTGGTAATTTAGTTGTAGCTCTTTTAGAAGATTAGATGCAGATTTTACCATGCTTAAATGCTATTTCTTTATCACTGGCATCTAGTATGGAATCTGTCTATCGACAAAAGATTTTTTACCTCATCTTCTATAATTGTATGCAATAATGAAGTTTACTTATCGATACATATTTTGTTCTGAAAAAATAGTTTCAGAGAGAAACTAAGCAATATGCTATAAATTTGATTGTTTTGTGTCTGTCAAAAATTTTATTTGTAGAGCATTAAAAAAGTATTCATGTACACAGTTTTTATATTTCTTGCTTTGAAAAGTATCCTTCACATTCTCACATATATTGTGTTTATAAAGTAAAGTTTGTTTTGATTTTTGTTACTTTTAGCTTTTGCTTTAAGTAAATAGCATAAGCTGCTAGATTATATACTAGTTGACTATGCCTGAATATAATGCTCAAATATTCAAAATACCTGTTGAATGTTTTTACACGCCCTCGTTGATCTTTATAGTTGACTTAGAAAAGACTTGTCTACATGTTGGCATCAATCAAATCACTTAACTGAATCCCAAGTCATGATATTAGAAACAATTTTTCCATTCACTTACCTTTTGATTTAAAATGATGAAAAGCAGTTAAAAATGGAGACAGAATTCCTGCTATTTAAATGTTCTTGTACCATATTATAAAATTGAGCAAAATTTCTATAATCTATTATCTATTAAATCTGAACTTTTTCTCTATATATAAATATATGTACATACAAATGTCTGTGTATACAAAAGCTCATTTATAATTGTATTAGAGAGTTTATGTAATAGAACTTGTCATCTTTAATTTCTTTTCAGTTGTCCATAATTAGGACTTTACTGCATTGCAAAGAAGGCCACTTTTATGTATACATAACATTGCATCAAGTAAAATGCACTTGAGCTATTTGATGAAATGCGACAAATTTAAATATCCAGTTAAATCCTAAGTCTCTCAGTTTTTTGTCAGCTCAGCTCATCTATATATGCTTTATGACTCCGATGTATTAAACAACCATTGTACGGAATGAACTTTATAAAGTTAGGCCTTATTATTACAAGCACCATAACAACTTTATTTGAAGCAATTTTAAATTTGAAATAGAATGTATATGTTACAATTGCACATTATGATAAAGTTTTAGAATATTCGCGGTAAAAGTTAGCATTATTTTCAGTGAGGAGCTAAAGATTTTGAAAAATGTAGGAAAATGGATTATAATAGAGTTTTTAACATCTTAAATATGTCACGTTTTTGGAAGATCAACAAAAAAAAAGAATTACTTTACAATTATGTAATTAATGGTCTGGAAGTCAAGTAAAAATATTTTTAGTAGGAGTAAAAATTATATAATCTCATCGGTACTTAAGACCGTACGAAAAAATTGAGAAGTTATGATATTTTAGGCCAAATCAGTTATAGCTAAATAAATTATTTATTATTTTTCCGAAAAAAAATCTAAATTATTGAAAAAATAGATCTCAGCGAGTAAAAGTACGTTTTCAAAAATCATGTAGTAGATGAGTGCTGCATACCTTTCAATTAACCCCTGCCTAAAATTTACTGAGTTGGATTTCTCCAAATATTCATTCTTCATTGAGCAGCTCAAATGCTTGTTGACATTCAAAGTTTAACCTTTTCTAAAAATCTGTCGTCGAATTTTCTTCTCCTTCAATTGTTTTACAAAAATGTTGAGGATGACTTGAGCTAATAATATAACAAAAAATATGAAGTGAGGATACTATAAATCAGACCAAGTTTCACAGTAGCTATTTCATTACGTATCTTGTTGCATTATAGACATAAAGATTTTACATTCAATCAAACACTACATCAAGATTGTCAATAGTAACAAATACAAATAAATAACTCATGAGGATGAACCAGATTGAGCATGGAGGATTCTCTATTACATTTCCATAGCTCAGAAGTCAATATGAAAATAATGTAATGTTTTTTTGCTGGACTTATTTCGATGCTGACTTTAAAGGAACTATTTTCCCTTTAACTTGTGCATTGCCTCTGAATTCATGAATTGACCTATATATTGGATTAAACCATTTATTTGCTGTACATAAATAGAAAACAAGACAAAACAATAAAGAAAAAAATTATAATAAACGTGCGCAAATGTTTATATTTTTCGAACTGATCTTAGGGCGGACAGTCAAATTGAAACAGAATCCGATGCATCCACCGTTAAATATAGGTATATTTATCTCAGTCTCATACCTCCACAATTTTACATATATATTTTGTTTCGTTATCAAAAATTTACTTGGTCGTCCCATGACGATGGTTCATAGATGTATAAATATTCAGCTAACTGGGTTATAAACTTGTCTGCGGCATTCCATCCTCAGACGACTGATTTTGGTATAAAAGAAGCGGTTCTCCAACCTCTTTTATCTGATAAAAGTAAACTGCAATGGGTTAGAATTGATTTCTATGCCTTGGCATATTTTGAGAACTTCAAATCACGAATGATTCAGTATCAATAATCATTAAACAAATGAAAATTTTCTCGTTAAAAATATATCTACCTACCATCTTCTGCCCTACTTTTCCTATGGGCAAAACATTTTAGCACATCATATAAAAGCCTTTCGGGTAGTGGAAAAACTCTTGAGTTAAACTGGGTCAGCCTAAAGGTCTATTCAATGGGGGATAGGAGATTAAGCTGAGCCAAAAAAAGGATGGAAAATAGTTAGTTTGGGAGCTGAAACCTTCCAAATGTTTTGCCAGTGGAAAAAATATAGGGTTGAAGACCGTAGTTCTTCAACTATTTTTAGTTGAACCACTCATACATTGGGGGAGGGATGGGCATGAAATTGATATGCTCCAAGAGGAATTCTAGGTAAAAATATAAAGTCATTTGCACAGTACCTCATCTAGGCAGCATCGCAGGCCACAAACTTTACTTAGGGCAACTTTAAACATTTTCTGGAGATTTATCGAATGACAAGTACTCGTAAATATTAAAGGTGCATTCATCGCATTTGCAAACTTTCTGGCCTGATGTATGAAAGAGATGTAGCATATCAAATAAATAAAGACAAAGTGTCATGCACAACTAACCATCGCATCAATTTCTTCTTTTTCCTCTAATAGCATTGAAGTAAATAAGTCGTATTTCGTTCCGACTAAAATTGGATAAGCATTTTTATTCAGTAAGGAAACTTGTCGATACCATTCCTACAAGATAAAAACAAAATAATATTTTGAAGATAGCAAAATAAAGCACTCTTGGCAATCGATTGAGCAACCTTGACTGACTGAAGCGTGGATTTTCTTGAAAGGTCGAACATGTAAAATATCACCACCGCACCATCACAAACTAAAGGTAACATACTAATGCATTCCCTTTGACCAGCGAGATCCCATATACTGAATGTTATTTCGGTATTTCGTAATGTTATTGTCTTTTCCATGAAGTTTACGCCTGCATGCGAATATGAAAAGTAGGTCAAGCAAAATTCGACTTCGGAAGAAAAAAGTTGCCTATTGATGATTTGCCTGTAACATAGTTATATTAACATACCAAAATGCTTAAGTTACTTCTAGAAACAGCTTACCTAGAGTCATAATGTACTCTTCGTCGAATCTATTTTCAATATACTTAACCATCAATGAAGTTTTTCCAACTTGCATATCGCCAACCATTCCAACCTGTGTAACGATGAGGAGAGTTCGGTGTTCATGAAAGTTATCTTTCTAGTTTCTACTAGAAGAAAATATTTACCTTTAAGAGAACGTTACCATTATTACCATTATTAACATCTCTCGAAGACATATTTTATCACTCTTGATAATGGTCTGATAAGACTGTTTTTCTTTGGTACATCAAGTTGACTACCAGAATGTGACTTCTTCAATGACTCCTGGAAAGATTTTTCGAATCAAACACAGTAATGTTCGGTATTACTATGATAATTGGCCGACGCTACAGAGCTCTTACGCGTGTTTTCAGATATGATTGTCATTCCCTCGACTACATAATTTTTCGGTCCCTCATTCTCACCGTTTTCGTGAAGATTGCGTATGTTTTCCCAGCGTCGAGTGTAATAGCATGTCTCGAATCAAGGGGCGCAGATTAAAAATAGTTGAACGACTTTATTATTGATCGAGGATCACTCATTTTTTCTGGAAATTCCAAATACCTTGGACTATGCAATCACATTAGCCTCCACAACGAGACGATGATTTTTGGTTGAACCATTCAAAAATAATTCTTTTTCTTCTTGAATTGAAACTGTTTAAACATGAATGAATGGCCTTTTTCGAAAACAGATGAATATCACTATTAAATGCGCATGTAAATAGGCACCTTTGAAATGCGTACTAATCTCAAATAAGGGTTAAAATTTAAAAAGTCAGATTTTTCCACCGTTTTAAGGGATTGAGGTATGTAACAGTTCAATAACAATGTCCTGTTTAAAATAATCTAGTTTTCATGTTGTTTTCTTACGAACTCAAAATTTCTACAGTTACTCCCCTGGGTCAGAATCATTGCCAAGTGCTTAAATGTCAAAATCACCAGTAATTTTGTTGTTGGTACGCATTAGCTGATTATTCGAATTATATCAGGGTACCCTTTGGTTACAGTAGCAGGAAACTATGAGAATAAACACTCGACATTAAGATACAAAACATATTTTGCAATGCTCAGATGCACCTAGTATACAAATTAGTCCTAACAAAGCTTTGACATAGTATAGAGTTGAAGCTACCTTTTGATAAGACCTAAGATGCAGTTTCCTCCGATGTACTTCAATATAGCAGGAATGGATTCAAGATGGTGAGCATAGCTCATAAGCTCTGTCTAGCTATTACAAAAAATGAGAGAAGAAAGAATGTTCCCTGACACTAGAATCATGGCAAAACAAATTGATGATAACAATTAGCAAGCAAATGAGGAGAGAATGAGGAAAAATTGATGAAAGCAAATTATTATTTATGTGGAATATTGAAAAAGGGTAACTTGAACACTCACCAGTTCAAAAAGCATAATGCTACAGACATAGTATTCTACTGAGATGGAAAAAATGGTGACAATAAAACACCCAGGAAATCAAAGAAGCTATTGATGTTGGAATATATTGAAGATGAAAGTGCATCTCCAACGTAACCAAAAACTTGGCTTAACTCTGCTAATATTTGTGCAATATGAAGATATAGAACTTTGTTAGGAGACATTGTCCTAAAATTGGTTTAAAATTACATATTATTTTTGGAGATAATATCATGGCAATTTAAAAAAATCCACTCTATCTAATATTGAGATAGAATCCCTTTAACATATGAAATTTAACATAGATGTTTGCTTTGTTACTAGCACAAAGAAAAATCAATGATTTTTTATAAGTACAATGAACTAATTGAGCTGAATCAAACTGAAAATTCAATTATCTACAGCTATATATTGTTGTGTGCCTGATGTGTGGGCATGGTTAAAAGATTTAACCATAAAGTGGAAACCAATTACTTTACTAGCAATTGATATGATCACTCACTCCTAGCTAGCAATCCTTGTAATTTCTTTCATTTCCGTTTATAATATTCTAATAGTTAGTGATACTTTTCCTATCAGCAAAACTTTCTGAGGTTCCAAAGTAATCTCATTCCTTCCAAAATACTTCCATTTTTTCTAGGTATTCATTCCACTACCAACTGCCAGATAATAAGATATGACTCATCACTACATACTTTTCAAGCTATTTTGGGTGTACTTACCTTCATAAACTTCAATCGGTCAACCAAAAAATTTCTTTCAATGGTTACTTCATTGGTTCAGATTTGAACATGTGCTTATATATTGTCTAATCCTACAGTTACTTATGATTCTATATACTTATGCCATTCAATTTTTGGACTCTGACTGAGTTTCTTGCAAGACAAAAAGGAAAGTATACAATTTACTGTGATTCTAATCACAGTAAGGTCACACAAACAACAAAAGAGAAATATATAAACAAAAATATATTTGAAGGCAAGGACTGCTACTTATCACATGCTATTAAAGCATGCTACTGTGGAAGCATACTTTTATGGGAGAAGTAGAAAAGTTGAGTAGTAATGAAGGAAAGTAAAGCATGCAAGAGTTTGTAAAGTTTTAGAGATTCTCTACAAAATTAGGAAGAAGTTTATGGGAAAACAAAAGAAAATTCCAATCGTAGTCAGGGATGAAGTAAATACTGTAACTACAAATAAATTGAGAATATCAATGAAGAAACTATATAGAATGGACTGTTGAGTTGTTAAGAATGTAACATGCAACATAAACAAGAAATCTGTGACAGAATACATATATTATTACATCCTAAATTGTGTTGATAAAAGTGAGATATAATTAACATATCAAAATATCACTTACTGAAACTTGTTTTCATAGTCAGAACTGAAACTTCAACATGGTATCAGAAGAAATATACTGCAGCTACACAATAGAATTAACTCCCTTAGGGGTTAGCTCCTGACAGTTGTAGAACAAATCATGGCATAATCATAGAGAGACGGATAAGATAAGTTGGAAGCAAGATATGAATTAAGATGGATATAAACAGATACAATGAGTCATGTGTCACAATCTGGAATAGAGATTGGAGAAGTAACGCATAGAAACCCTGACATCTTGTACATAAAGTTGCACCGATAAGTAGTGCATTGAAGTTTTAGATGTTAAATCTTAATATACTATGCTGGCTTTTCTTACCTTGTTATTTTTATTGCACTGCTGGACTTACTTTAATGATGAACTGTTCCTGCTTGGCTCAGAATACTTGCTGGATACCAAAATCTAGTTTGCACCATCTTTTGTTGCATATTTCTGAATATGCATTATCCCATTTCAAACATGATTTCAAGCAGTGCCATTGCAGTTAATCAGAATCCATACTCATTAATTAATATTTGTGTTAATGTTAGAAACATGAAACACAACAGAACACAAGAAACTGTGACAGAAATATGTATATTTATCATGCACTAATTGTGTTGGTAGAAATGAGCTAACTTCATTAACACAAAATATACAACTCTACTGAAATCTGTGCAGCCAATTTATTTGGAACGTCATAAATAAAAACTGACCACAGCTATAAAAATAGAATCAATCCCAAGGGAATTCTTAACAGTTAGTTGCAGCAATTCAGTTCAAAATGATTATGTTCTGTAAACAATATTAAAGCAAACATACTGGATATACTTGCTACTACACCGTCAGTCTCTTATCTCATTTTCAGCCATCATTTACTTTCATTTTATAAAGCAATAAAAACTTTGTTAACTGCCAAAGTTCTTGCATATGCTCAACTTTTAAAAGTCTAGCTTGCACTCTATCCAAAACCAGCATCTTTTTCCATATCTTGGCCATTACTTAATTTACATTAACATTGAAATCAATGTCAATTATGCCAAAGCAGTCAGCAACTACTAGCAAAATAAGCAGCAACAGATAAGTAAATGAGAATTTATTTTTTTGCTTGCACTATTGTTAAAGAGCATCAGTTACTACATTACCTCTTGCCGGGACATGCACAATAGCAAATTCAAGTAGCAGATTTGGCTGCAACCAGCATGCTAGCAAAGAGCTTAGTGCTTCTGCAATAGTAAATAAGTTAGAATCTTGTGACCTGTATGTAGAATGGTATTGCAACCTTTCACTTAAAATACTCAGTATATCAAAGTTCAGACCAAGACCAAAACTTTCACTCTATGAAGTTGTAGTTTTCATTGACCTCTTTAAAAGTTTACCAAATAGCATTCAACAACTTCCTTGTTCCACTTTACATTTGCATAAGTATTACTTTCATACCTATCAAGGAGATATCTGCATAGAATTCTAGAAGGCTACACGCAAAATCTTGATATATATTAGATATTAGCTCCCTTATAAGTTAATTCCATTCTGTAGCTGCAGTATATTTCTCCTGATACTGTTGAAGCTTCACTTTTGATTACAAGAACAAGTTTCAGTAAATGATCTTCTGTTGTGTTGACAAAGTTATCTCACTTCTATCAACACAATTTAGTATGCAATAATTTACAAATTCTGTTGCAGACTTTTTGAGTTTATGTTACATATTACATTCTTCACAGTTTGATAAAAGTACTACATTTGGCAAGATACATTCCTTTTGCCATTTACATGAGTCAACTGATTGAACATTTTTAGTTTCTGTTTTTGACCTTTTTTCTTAAGTTTATCTGGTTTTTGGTTCCTCATCTGCAACTTTTTTGTACCTTCATGTGCATATTCTCATTTCTCTTTGGTTTTTATTGTGTTATATCAAGTCCACATTTGTTCCTGATTTTGCTCTGCTTCATACAACTTGTTCTTTATATTGCTTGTTCATGAACTTGTTCTGCTGTTTTGCCTATCATTTTGCTGAAATTTTACTCCAATCAATTTTTGAAGATACTGTAGTTCATATTGCACACACTAATATCTGAGCAAATAAATGTCCTGCTTGAGCAACTGTAGGAAGCTAATGAGATGGTCATTTTATTATGCCAGGAAAAATTAGAATTAGAAGAAGCAACTAGGGTTCACCTAATTGCTTGAAATAGTATGTTCATTCAGGATTTAAAAATGCCTAAAGTCAGTGTACCAGATCAGTTCTTTAAAAGAGACGAAATTAAAACTTTCCTGGCACAACAGGATATCAATTTTAAGCTACAGTACTCTTGTTTTCCTGATAATTTCATAAAAGCATTATTTGCCATCAGTTATGTGAAGGGTTCAGCATTTAATTGGACTCTTCCTTATCTTTGAGTCAACCATTCCATGTTATCCAGTTATGAGGAATTTGTCAACTGTCTCAGCACTACTTTCAGTACCATCAATTGGCCAAGAGAAGTAGCTTAAGAGCTATTAGATCTAAACCAGAACCAGTGTTTGGTGACTGCATACATATCAGGTTTCCAACGTCTGAGCTTGGAATTGGCATGATCACATTCACTTTCAGTACTGAATATGTTTGACAAAGGTCTCAATCAAGAAATTAGTTTATCTAGTGATGTAATACAATTAAAATATCACAGAGCTTGCTTTTAAGCATTGTATCCCAGATAAACAACCAACACATTGAGTTCCAGCAAGAGTTTTTTAGTTTTCTGTGCACAACAGTTAAATCTGCTCCAATAATCACTGATGGTATGAAAGTTATGGTTATTGGAGTAGTTCAACATAGTGGTTCATTAAGTTAAAAGGAATAGCAATGCTGTAAGGATAAGAATTTGTGCTTGTATTGTGGTCAGAAGGATCATATGGTTGCAGCTTGCCCAATACTTTTCAGCCAGCAGCATTGTAGTTCAAGTAAGAGCTTAATTGGAACTACATCAGTATCTGGTAAGTAATGTCCATTTTTTCAGGTTGAGATATTGATCTCCAGCCAGTTAAATATTTCAGTCAATGCACTGGTGAATGCAGGCATTGGTAGATCTTTGGTTGATGAACAGTTACTTTAGTCATTGGGTATTCCATCTAAGATTGTTGAAGAATCCATCATATCAGAAACTATGAAGGGTAATGCATTGGCATCTGGGATGATTTGGCATATTGTGGTATTAAAATTTAGGTGCAAGGATATCATCTTTGCACATACCTTGTACGTGTTGTGCTTTGTAGTGTCTTAAGTCATTTGGGGAATTGGATGGTTGAAGAAATTTAATCCAACTGTTAATTGGTCTACGCCATTCATCAAAATGAAGCAATTTCCTTCTGTCTCAACTCTCAAAATATGAATAATTGATGAGAAGATTGTTCCTGATGATAATCCTGCTGAGTATTAATCAGAAATCAATACTTGCTTTCCATCTGAAGATCTTAGCAGCATTTTGACATGTCCACCTAGTGAGTATCATTAATTTGTATCAGTTTTTTCAAAGACGTTGGCAGATATGCTACCTGAACATCACAAGTTTGACATTGGTACTGATATTAATGAGTAGAAGAATGTACCTTGGGAAACTAAATATTCTTTGTCTGAACTGGAGTCAAAGTTTCTTTGCACTTATTTGGATAATCAACTGGAAAAAGGTTTTATTTGACCTTCTCAATCTACTGCCGGTGTGGCCGTATTTTTTGTGGAGAAGAAGAGTGGTGATCTTTGATCAGCAGTTGATTATTGTGGTCTCAACAATGTAACAGCCAAGGACTGATATCATCTACCATTGATACATGAGATGTTGCATTGGTGTTCCAAAGCTTGCATATTTACAAAGATCAACTCACGTGGGGCTTACAACTTGGTTTGTGTTTGTAACAGTGATGAAGAGAAGACTGCATTTCAGCATAGATTTGGGAATTTTGAGCATTTAGTTATGTCTTTTGGTCTGAAAAATGCACCCGTGGTGCTCCAGAATTTGACGAATGAAATTTTTTTTACTATTTGGATCAGTTCTGTATCATTTACTTAGACGATATTCTCATATACTTGGAATCATTGGAGCAATGCACGCAGTATGTATCAATGGTATTTAAATGTCTAGAGAAGAATTTCCTGTACACTAAGCTTGAAAAGTGTGAATTTTTAGTAACATTGATTGATTTTTCGGGCTATAAAATTTCTGACATTGGTATTGGGGTAGATCTGAAGAAAATTGAAAGCATCAAGTCTTGGCCTGTTCCAACTAGTGTGCAATTGCTTCAGTTTTTTTTGGGCCCTGCAAATTTTGTTATATATTCATTCCAAACTTTCCCAAAGTAATTGTTTTAAAGCTACAATTGGCTAAAAAAGATCAGAAGTTCAAATGGGATAAGGATTGTCAGCTGCATTCAATAAATTGAACACTGATTTTTGTTCCGTGCCAGTTTTACATCATGCAGACACTTTTAAGCCATTTACCATTGAGGCAGAAGCATTGGACTTTGCCATTGGAGGAATTTTGTCAGAAGATTTTGACTGTGAGATTCATCTAATAGCTTACTATTCACAAAAACTTTCAACTCCTGAAATCAATTATAAAGTACACAATAAGGAACTGTTAGCTATTGTTGCCTGTTTCCATCAGTGGCAGCCATTTTTACTGAGTAACTCTGAGTCTGTCAAAGTTTTCACTGATTATAGGAGTCTTCTATACTTTTCCAGTTTCAAAAAACTGAATTGTCATCAGGTTTGTTGGTCACTGTTTTTGTGTGATTTTGATTTTCAGATCATTTTTTATCCTGGAAGAGAAGGAAAGAAACCTGACACTCCAAGTTAACATCAAGATTTTTGTTAAAAACATGAAACACAACAAAGCACAAGAAACTGTAACAGAAATATGTGTACTTATCATGCACTAATCTTGTTTATAGAAGTGAGCTAACTTCATCAGCACAACTAAATATATAATCCTACTAGAATCTGTGCAGCCAATTTACTTGGAATGTCATAAATGAACATTGGCTGCAGCTATAAAAATAGAATTAATCCCTAAGGGAGTTGATTTCTAACATCAGCTCTGTGAATTGGATGAACAGATGAAAAGTCAAAAGCAGATACCATTTCCTAGAAAAGATTTGTGATTGCAGTTACAAGGGAGAAAACACTATTAGACTGTATCAAAACTGTACAGAATCTAAATAAGGAAGTTAATAGTATGAAGAATGACAAATGATATTTTCTTAAGGATGGATTTATCATATGTTATGGATGAGCTGTAGTTCCTATGGAACTTTGAACCAATATCCTGGAAATGTGTCATGATTCTTGGGTTACGGGTCATAGTGGAATTTGTAAGACATATAAGTTCATTGACAAGGAATTTTGGTGGCCTTTCAAGTGCAATGACATTTCAATATATGTAGAGTCATGTCATGTTTGTGTTAGATCAAAATCAACTCATATAAAACCTGCTAGTCTATTACATCCATTACCTGTTCCTCTGAGGCCCTGGCATTCACTTTCTATGAATTTCACTGTGGATCTACCAACTACTCAGGGCAAGGATTCAATTTTAGTTATTGTTGGTCATTTCACAAAGACGGGTCATTTTATTGCCTGCTCAAAGAATATAACTTCTGCTCAACTAGCTGATCTATTCTTTTACCATGTCATTCATCTTTAAGAACTTCCCAACAATATTGTCACAGATTGAGGATCTATGTTTGTATCTCAATTTTGATTTGCTTTGTTGACAACTTGCAGCATTACCCAGAATCTTTCTTCTGCATATCATCCGCAGTTTGATGACCAGACAAAGCATTTGAATCAGTACTAGAGCAGTATTTTTGAACATACCCAAATTTTGAATGGACAAGTTGGCTTGTTAATCTCCCAATGGCCAAGTTCTGTTACAATTTGAATTACTATTAGGCACATGCCAAGCAAAGACAAGAAATAGAACCAATGGTTAGAAACTTGCAAAGGCTTATCCAATGCAGAACAAAGACAAGGGATTATTACTAGGTAGTCAGGCAACAAGAGA
>JAULBW010008195.1:0-14503 GCA_032358265.1 Vaucheria bursata | reverse complement strand
TATAAGCAAACAGAGACAAACATTTATGAACATAGTTGAGCAGTTATGCCATAACAATTTAAAGAGACAGCAGGACCGGCAAGTATCCTGACAAAAATTATGATGAGCTTTAGAAAGAAACTGTAGATTCTGGCTTTACAGGTCAAATGGGATAGAAAATATTTGTACTGGGTTGAGTCGAATAATTGAAGTTTTGAGTTGGGTCGCGGTTTTCACTTTGGTGAAGGTGAGGATCGGGTCGGATTAGGTCAAGATAATAATTAGGTTACAAAGCTCAGGTGCCCTTATAAGTGTGACAGGTGCTGTGTTTATATGAATCATACATAGTATGGTAGATTCTTCATTGTATATCAGTTTGCTACCATGGAACACTGAAGTTCATCATGTACGGGAGTCTGGGAGCATGTATAGTACACTGAGTACTCTGGAACAAATGAACTACGGGTTGAAATTTTGCTGAATTTGGATCCGCGCAATGCTCAAAATTATTCAGCTGCTGGTGATCAACTCAAACCGTTTTGATTCGATTTTTTTTAAATTCTTAGAGAAATAGAACCACTTCTAGTGGCTGAAATATCTATTCATCATCAGATAGCCTCCGTAATAAACATAGCATATTGTACAGCAGCTCCAGATATATTTCAGCACACTATCCTTTAAAAATATGAGCTTTTACGGTAAATACTGCAGTATATATGAGTTGAGATATTTTGACGAATTTTTTTGAAAATATATCTTTTTATCTTATCTTTCCGCAACAGGCGGTGGAGGTGGTGGAGGAAGTGGTGGCTGGGGAAACGGTGGTGGCACTAGTGCAGGTGGTGGTGGATGGAGTGGCGGTGGAAATAGTGGCGGTGGCAGTTGGAATGGCGGAGGTAGTAGTGGAGGTCGTGGAGGTGGGAGTGGCGGTAACCGCTCCGGTGATTATAGCTCACGTCGCAGTGGCGGTGCAAGCGGTGGTGGTGGATCCTACAGTGGAGGTGGGGGGTCTGGAGGAGGTGGGCTGGGATCTGGACTTCGTCAAATATCTTGGGACATGTCGAAGCTTCCAGTGTTCGAAAAAAACTTCTATATCGAACATCCGGCAGTGACTGCTAGACCTGAGCATGTGGCTCAAAGTTGGCGCCGTGAAAAGGGAATTACGATACAAGGAGAAGGAATTCCAAAACCTGTTTTCACGTTTGAAGAAGCTTCAATGCCGGAATATGTTTTGAATGAAGTCATGAAACAGGGATTTTCAAGCCCGACTCCGATTCAATGTCAAGGTTGGCCTATGGCTCTCCTTGGTCGAGATATGGTCGGCATATCTGCTACTGGTTCTGGAAAGACACTTGCTTTTTTGCTACCGGCAATGATCCACATCAATGCACAGGTTTGTATGTAGGTGCATACTATGAAAAAAAACAAATCAGGACCATAAGTTGGATTTCCAAATTCTTCTTTTTCGCCCGTTTGCACAAGTTTTCGAGCATGTGTATAACAGCCAGTTCACGCATGTCCTATGATGCGGCGGTGCCGATTTTGGATGGTACTAGTCGCATTGAAGGCGAAGCGTTTGCTGGCGTGGCTAATTATGGCGAAATGCAGCTTCGAAATCAGGAGATGCTTTTTTAAGGTGAAGGTCGATAGACAAGTGTATGAATTTGCGCTATGATCTTGCATGTGTAGCTTGCTTTGCACTGCTCTCACATCAATGATCGTTCATTACGCACATACTAGGAAGTCTACTCTTCGGCCTTCAACATCATTTCAATCTTTTTACCATTCTTTACTACAATATGTTAGCTTATCATTTTGGTTCACAAATATATCTAATTTTCAATTTTTGTTGCAGCCCTACCTACAACCTGGCGATGGTCCTATTGTGCTCGTTATCGCTCCTACTCGTGAATTAGCTGTACAGATAAAAGTTGAGTGCGATAAGTTTGGTAATAGCAGTGGTATCAAAAATACATGTGTGTATGGAGGCGTACCAAAGCGAAGTCAAGTGATGGATCTCCAGAAAGGTGTAGAAATTGTTATTGCTACTCCTGGGCGACTTATTGATCATTTAGAAAGTGGCAAAACAAACTTAAAGCGTGTTACATATCTTGTGATGGACGAAGCTGATCGCATGTTAGATATGGGTTTTGAACCCCAAATAAGAAAAATTGTTGGTCAAATACGACCTGATCGACAGACTCTAATGTGGAGTGCAACATGGCCTAAGGAGGTCCAGAAACTTGCTAATGATTTCCTCACAAACTATTACCAGGTCAGAATAAGTTTTTAACATACATTATTGAAGTATGAATTTAATTTTTTATTAACGTTTATAAACACTTGATACATCATAAAATAGGTTACTGTTGGCTCGCTTGAACTTTCAGCTAATAAAGATATTCGGCAATACGTCGAGGTTCTTGAAGATTGGGAAAAATATGCAAAACTTCTTCAATACCTCAGTGAGCACAATGATGGCGGCCGGGTTTTAATTTTTGTAGAAACTAAAAAAGGCGCAGATCAGCTTGTCCGTTCAATGCGTCAAGATGGGTGGACTGCCAATGCTATTCATGGGGATAAGGGCCAAGAAGAACGAGATTTTGTCTTGAAAGAATTTAGGGAAGGCAATAAAATGATGTTGGTGGCAACTGATGTGGCATCTAGAGGAATTGATGTAAAGGATGTGCGAATGGTAATCAATTTTGATTTCCCTAATAATATGGAAGATTACATTCACCGCATAGGTCGAACAGCGCGTGCTGGCGCTAAAGGTACATCCGTAGCATTCATTACATTGAAAAATGCCCGCCATTCTCGTGAGCTTGTCAAAATTTTGTCCGAGAGCGATAATGTAGTACCTCCGCAACTTACTGTGTTAGCTCAAAGTGGTGGAGGATTTGGAGCAAGTACCAGTAGCCGTTATAGACATTAACTGACTGCTTAATTACTTGTATTTCAGTGTTTCATCATGTTCATGAGCTCATTTGCATGAAAATATAATCAATTTCTTTAATTGGATGTGTACGGCTATATATTTGCTTACATTTGTGTGTCAGTGATTTCCTCGTTTTGTACATTAACCTAATTCATTTTCCTGGTATAATTGTCACCACATTATTGTATATATTTATATTGGGAAATTGTATGTGTTTCTGGTATACTTTGAATTTGCTCGGTTCTGAACCACTCATGTTGATACGCCCATCTAGAGAAATGATTTTATATCCTGTTTACTAATGGTTCGTGCAGATGTTACGTTTGCCATATTTCATCCTTGAGTAATATCGGTGCAATATAGCACTTGGTACAATGCTACATTTGAGGCAGTAACTTGTTAAGTATGTACTTGAAGCTTTTGAAGACCTAGTAGTGAAGCAGTATTAGAATTTCAGCAAAAAGTTGGAAGTATATTCGAATAATGCATCCATGTTACTATTCTGTTCGGTAAATCGGGCTTGATATAATATTGGTTGGGCTTTATCTATTTCATTACAATGCTAAACCTGGAATGAGTCTGAGTAAACAGTGCTTGAAAATTTGAATGTTGCTCCCAAAATGTTTCAAACGAATGGTTAATGAAATAGAAAATGACTGAAGCTATTTATAATTGTTTGCATACAAATTGACCTGGACTCTTCAACTGCAACTGAATTTCTGGGGTTATTGAAGTACAATGCATTTCAACTTTCAAGCATATTTTGGCGAGTAGTGCTTTCAATGACAGTGTAGCTATCCATAGCATAGTATTTTTTACCTTTTCAATTGTCACTTGATAATGAAACTTACTGGCACTAACTTAACATTTTATCCTACAATTCTCAGGCTAGGCGCCCCCATGAATTGTAATGGTAAAAAGATTTTAAACTCAAAAGCACATGATACTATATGAAAAGTGCAGACCTCTTAAACTACTTGCTTCACATATCACTTTATTTGCTTTAAAAATTCAGATATTCATACAACCAAGAATAAGATCATTAACCAAATCAAAGTGATATGCCTGAAATATTAACAAATTGCCTATCAAATGGCATACTGTGAGGCATTTCACAAATGTCTGTTAAAATAATATGGAAAGAAAGAAAAAAAGATGCCATGATACAGAGATTGTGGCAAAGGCATGTATAAATAATACAAAAGCAAAGCAAAGGAAAAGAAAGAAGTGAGAAACTAGTACATGAATTTTGATATGTGTTGATTGGCTTAAATGCCACTTACATTATAGTGCTGCACTGCCAAGCTTGTTTCACAGATATGGATGAAAATTGAGAACTGATAAAAAAAATATACTGCACACCTAAATCTGGCCAAGAGGAGAGAATTAAAGCTGGCCAAGATGAAAGTGCAAATCAATTTCCAACTAAGTGCAGACTAGTTTTCTCAGGAAATACCATGGAATGCCAAATAAATTATAGCACGTTATATTCAGGGCAATATTAATTTGAGGTGAATATGAAAAAAATAGATAACAAATCATAATCTTAAACTGAAAATGAAATAATAGCTGTAGAAATCCAATTAATGTCCAAGTCCTTGTTTGATATTGTTTGAAACACCATGTATAAAACTACACAAACATCGGAAACAAAAATGCAATGGACATGCAAGAAGATTGAAATGTAGTTAAGCTTCAAACACGTCGACAAGATTTATTCTTGTCAACAGACATTTCAGATAAGGTACTGATCATAATCGGTTTAAATTGATGAATTGAAACTACAAATAACTGCGTGAAACAACAAACAGTTTTAAGTTCTCATATTCATCCTCTAGAACTGGGTTGAAAATGTACTTCTCTACATATAGGCTGTTAAAAAGTTTATACATTGTGGACTGCTGAACGTTTTTGTGATAATTTGACCATTAGTGTCTGTAGTTCAACTTATTATAAAGTAATGATTCAAATAAATGCCATATTTTATAAAGTAGCATCTTGGAGTACATTGCTTTTAAAACCAGTTTACTCCAATATCAGAAGTGCAAGCATGCCCATGACCAGTGATATACTGAATGTATTTACATAGATTGACTACAAAAAGTGATTTTGACAGTGCTTTTTTTGTAATCTTGTATCAGCTATACTTTATTGCAGTTATATTTTTTATAACTAACTTGATATAGCCAATCAGTAAAATTTTTTTAAAGAATACTGCTGTAGATAGAATCAGGTTAAACATTTTGCTTCTTTATATTTACCATATTTGAAAGTTAATAAAAAAAGATTGTAAATTTAGTTTTATGTTTGGTCATTGGAAAAGACAATTGGTTTAAGTATATCTAAAGTTATCAAAAATTTGTAAAGTTTTTGATTTATTTAAAGCAATAACTGCCCAGTATAAACAATGTAAATTATTTCTGAGGAATCTGTAATACATGCAAGTTAATTGCTTAATATAAGCATAATTCTCGTTTTTGGATAAGTTTTTCTAGTTTGACAACTTTTGCGTTATGTTAATGTCCTAAAGATACAATTTTATTTAATGTTGATTTTAATTATGATTGGATTTGATATTCCATCAAATTGATGATTCACTTCTTGGTATGTTCTATTATTCAATGCTTTACAACTTCTCCAAGCCTGATTGCTGATGCATATTGATATCTGTCAGTATTTCCACAGTTACCGTTTTATTTTCCATTCAAGATTGTTTACATTTTTTGAAATTTCATATAACATGCAATAGCAATCAAGTTGTACTAGAGCATAATTTCACTTCAAACACAACACTTTAAGACAGACGAGCACAGAAGACAGTATGCACTATCCGAAATTAATATGTATCCAAAATCTTTTATAAATTTGATGACTCGCATATAATGCAAAAATAATCCAGCAAAAAATTGAAAAAATATGCGGCAACTCCCATATATTCCCCAAATATCAATGACATTATAATTTTCACTATCGGTCGTACTAAATGAACAATTTAGCTAAATATATATGCCAATTCAAAGTATACTTTACATAGTTTTTAAATGTTTGTTATTTATTATTGGACAAATTCAAACATATTTTGGCTGAAAAGTGCATGGAAATCGACTTTTTCTTTCTCCAAAATAAACAGAAAATATATAGAAAAAGGATATATTAGCACAATTTGATTCAGCCGAGACGTAAACAAATGTACCACCTACATAAAGAAATAATGTCGAAGACATGAAATACGATAAGCACTTTCATGTGGAAGCGCATCAAAATAGCCAAGAGTAAAGCTAAATGGTAATGGACGGGCACATCTCTACACAAGCTAAAAGTCAGGAAATGAAAAAGAATTATTCTGCCACTGGAAATTACTCTTTTAGTTAGAGGTACACTGCTCAAGCATTAGTGTCAGTGTTGCTATTGCGTCTTGTGAAATTTCCGCCTAACATAGAAATAGTATTTGTGACTGATGTTCGTCTCGACCAAGTTGGACTAGGAGGATGATTTGATGGACTTTTTCCATTCGGCGGTGTCTTGATAAGGCTTAAATCGTCTGTATCCACCTAAACAAGTTCTTTATAAATTAATTAAACACTTAGGCATAGATCTTCTGGATTTAAATAAACATGCTTTCGTCATATTTTAATGCAACAAGTGCAATTCAAATTATTAAATCCAGCAAGGATAGTACTTATTAGGCAATTTATATTCTATTAATCAATGGCTCAATAAATGATATATTCCACTGTTTCATGGCATTACTACTCTTACTCCATGTGCTGAAGAATGATGATATCTCTTGTCCAATACATCTGATTTTTGGTGCAATCAAAAGTAACAGTTTATGGAATATCAGCTATACCTAGAAGGTAAATGAGCATATCCTTTTGTGCTCATATATAATGCTTAAATGGTATATTCGAGGGATATGTAACTATCCATTGTAATATAAAATTTATACGTACAAATATAAATATATACCTGAAGAGGTTCATCCTTGGTAATTGGGACACCGCACCTTGGGCAGCATTTTATTAAGAATTTCACCCAGTCGTCATATTGGTCTTCAGGCATAAACACCCACCGCCTACTACCAAAGGTACCTGCATTAGCTTCCGAACTTCTTCGCCCTATCTTACTACCATCTTGGCTCCCATAAGTATACATTACAATGGCTTTTCGTCTTCCTTCTCCAATGATCAGTGTCCGTAACTCAATGACAGTTACATCTCCTAGATTAACTGCACCATGGGAGGTGTGCAATTTTTGATCCACCATTCGATCGCACATTTCGCTTGAACCAAAGAAGTAGATTACATTCTGCTTGTGATGTCGCTTATATTCGGGGGAATGTGAAGTATCACTGAGTGGACCCTTTATGAGTTCTTAGAGAAAACAAACAAACAAAAATCAATGAGTTAAGAAGATACCAGAATTGGTATACCCCGAACAAAATCATTAAAAAAGGCTATACTGTAAGCTTTAAATACAAAGAATCCACTTTTCTTGAATTTTCAAGTCTAGCAAATTAACGAAAAAGTAATATTGCATAGAAGTTCGGCATCAGGTTTTTGGTTACCCAAAGTTTAGTACCCCTAATTTCATGAAATCAGTGAGACATATCTTTAATTGACGTTGAACCAATAATGATAGTAATGGGCAAGACTTATAAACATACCTATTCTGCTAGAGGGTTGAACGACAAAAGAACTCTGTCGAACTATGTCGCCGAATTTTGTACTATCGTTTCCTTCCACACCTTCGAATATAGCACAGTACCGTCTAGTCCAAGTACCTCCCCCTTCATTTTGAGTTCTCGCCCACCCCCGAAGACGAGGAGGGGGTATATTTGCAGCTAACTAAACGAGCACAACATTGAGTATACATGATAAACTTACAAGTAAATCAAATATGCAAAAATTTATAGGTTTTTAGATTATAGATACATATTGACATAAATTTTCGAAACAGTCTATATGAATAGAATAAAGAAGAAAATATATACTTTTATTATTCTAACTTTATCATTTTGTATTGCAGTTACGCAAAACTTTTGAAAAAATATAGAGAGAAACCAAAATTTATAAAGCTTGTTTTAACTTGAATACTAAAAATGTTAATTTAATAAATTAATTACATAGAAGATAATAAAACCTGTGATTCGAAGGATGTATGTTCTCGCATTTGCCTGCACATTTTGCTGCTTGGAGTTGCTCCTGACCCACCTGCTTGGGCCTCTCTTACAAATGGATTCAGGGCTTCATTTCTGAGCTCTTTCAACCACAAATCTCTATCAGATTTTTTTTCTGCCCGAAGAATAAATTCCTATGAAATGTAAATATTTCACTTTCAAATGCTAATTATTAAGGATAATTAAAATATCTTTAAAGGACTCAGAGCTGGAAACTGTTAAATTGGTTGCATACTTATTTTAAAGTATATGTCAAAATAAACTACAGTGAAAAAATTTGAAGAAATAATTAAATTTCCAATACAGAAATTGTATATTTGATATAAAACGAAATAAATTATAATGTATAATATTTTAGCAAGATTTGAGATGTTTCGGCTTCGCTACAAGATTTATTAAAACTTCAGCATAACAGACCAGAGCCACAGAATCTGCTTTTATAGTAATAAATCAACATCAAGACTTAAATTTTGGAAGACTAGATTAAAGAGTGAAATGAAACTAGCATCCTCCTGGTGCATATTCATTTTCTTTCAATTATTTACAATTAAAAATTGAACAGTTGCAATCATAAAATTACTCACTTTATGACTACCTTGCTGCATGCGGCCATCTTCCAGCACCTTAACAGATTTCACTAATCCCTAAAAAACATAAAACTTTAAAACAAAAACAAAAATCTTACAAGAACTATGCGCATTATATATCATACAGTAAAAATATCATAGAATTTGCTATATAAAAAATTAATGAATATATGGAGAATAAATTAATTATTGGTACCTGGGTAGCCGTGATGACCAAATCTGTGGGGCCAATAACTTGCACGGTGACTCTTTCTAAGGGGATGATGCACCTCGGAGTACTATCTTGAGGAGCGAAAAAATAATAAAGCACCCCGTTCACTAACACAAACCAATGTCTCTACAATAAAGATATAATTTGTAGATACATAAAAATTAAAGTAGAAATTTACAACGAAAAATGTAGTTCAACGCTACCGTATAGAAAATAATAAATGCATAAATTGAATAACATGTAAAAACACCGCATATATACATATGCATACCTTCCAACCGACAAAAACTCCATTGCTTTTTTTCTTGAGCCATCCCGACAGTTTTGGAGCAACGAATGTGAGAACTTCAGATTCAAACATATCTCCTTCATCCATTCGAATTTCATTCTCTCGTAATCGAGCATACATTCCTCTCAACAGCTCTTGAGGAAGATCCTAAAAAGCGCATTAAAAGTTACAAATAAAATTGAACCAATCAAAATTTGTTTGCTTTTTATTGTTTAATTGTAACAACGAAACTCTTGCTATTTCAACACATTTGTCAAAAGAAATATCAATGACATACTAAAAACTAAGGTTCATGACACATATTATGAAAAAGTTGATTTTTATTAAAAATTCTCTACGTCCGAAATTTTGATAGACTACATATAAATGAATCATGCACACCGAAAAATTGAAACTGAATCTATCTAAATTTTGATTTGATGACTGACTCGGCATTATTATCGAAAAGATTTCTATCTTTATTGTAAAATAAGACTTACTCTTCCTTGATCAATGCCTCTGTTATTGATACAAAACTGCTCCACTGACATTTTTTCGCTTTCTTTTAAATTCCGATTGTACATATCCGTATTCAGCATCATTAGCGAAAAAGAAAGTATGTAGGCTGTATCTACACAGCTATATCCACCTCCATCATTATCTGAATACCAACGCCTAAAAGAGATTGAATTAAAAATTGAACAAATTTAATGATAATTTTTCATAAAAAGCCCAATTACTATAAAAGGTTTAGATTTGAAAAGATGGCCATAAAACCTTTCAATACAGCCAGTAATGTTATTTAGTATGATGAAAATAAAGAAAATAATATTGTAAAAATTACTTTGCAAAGTGCTCCATAATTCGATCTATTTGCTGAGCTTCTCCAGGCATTCTAAACCGAACTACCATTCTCCTTAGAGCTTCATCTAAAGTCAACCCCCTAAAATCAAGGTGGCCCAAAAAGTGCTCAAATACTTTCTGGTTGAATGCTGTATTCCTTCCAAAATACTGCATAAAAATATCATAAACTTAGGTCTTCATTGGCTAGAGTTGTTAGAAAAATATCATCAAAATTTGACAAAAATTACTCACTTCTCCCATTTTACGCTTGCTTAAGCCAGATTCAGTGAACAAAAATTCGCTAACGGCCATAGGATCTTCTTTGATGACTTCCTGAAAACACAGAAAAAAATTCAAAATAAAACACTTGATAATTTGATAAAAATAGTGCACAGCATATTCAAATTTATCACAGAATATGGTCAAACTCAAGCTATCTGTCATTGCATTAAGCGTCAAAAAGTAAAGATTTTTTCAATCAATTTACCTTTTCTATTAAAAATCGAATTCCGTCTTTAGCACTCATATTGAATTTCTGGACTGCTGTGCTCCGTAACTATATTAAAAAAAATTATGACATACAATTGTCAATATATCAACGGATATATATATATATATCTATTTATGATAGTTTCATCCTTAAAAAAGGATAGGTAAAACCCATGAGAGAATGGAAAAATCACCTTAATATTATTCATTGTAGATAAGCGTTCTAGCATTTCTACCTCAATCAGCCCGCTCAGTGCACTTCTCTGTCTTTTCGTCAAACTATGCCGTGAGCTGTTCAAGCTTCTAAAACAGAACAAATACGAATAAAAAATAAATTTCCAACTCAATCTTAAACCCACCAAAAGTGACCGACCTTGTTAGAGGCGAAACCATATCTTCGTCCAGATTTCTCTGACTCTTGGGGCTATTTGATCGAGCTCTCATTGAAAGTTGATGCGAGGGTAAAATTTCGATAATGTCATTGAAAGTCACTTCCAATTTAGTTGGCGTTCTTTTTAAATCTAAACTTTTGCTTCTTCCGGATAAAGAAGATGTAGATGAGAGGATGGACATGTCTAAACTGCTACGTTTATGCTGTCGGTTCCGAGAAGGAATTACATCAAGTTCTGAATCGCTACGATCTAAAGGTACAATGGCCAAAGATGGAGGGCACATGCTAGTTGAAAATGTGCCTATAAGGATGAAAAAAATATGTAAAAAGTGAATAGTGATTTGCGTCCATCCATATTTTCAGTGCTTTAAATGAATTTGCTTTGACAAATTTTCAATTAGAACGAATTTACGAAAATCTCATATTATGACAAGTTTAGTTTTAGATTTTTAAATGAATAGAAGCAATTCGGTGTTTCCAAAAGATTCGTTATATCCGAATTGTTCAGCATACATAATTCTATAATTTTATGTCAAAGCTTATTTAGTTACACCGGCAGGAATCCGAAGAGTTGCTAATGCCAACTGAATCCACCACAAATATTTTTCACAATAAGCGATTTTTCTAAATTTAAGCATAATTCCTTTCTCGGCCAATCAATGTTGGCGCCATTACGTTCGATAGTGCCAACTGGCAGCATTTTTGCGATAAAAAACGAAAAGGGATACATTTACAGTATATTTGCAGCATAGGTGTTGATTCATTGCTGAAATATTATTCATTCATCTCAGTTCCAGCACTTAAACCTCACCTGTATTTCTTTTCCCTCCAATCTTGTTGTATGACCGTAAACTCAACAGCAAAGTCAGTGCTCTGGGAGTAAGTTTAAATGGAGTCGACGTATTGAGTTTTGGGGGAGTCGGAGCCACTTCTTGCGGTGAAAGAGGCAGCTTGAAAGGCGAGACATTTGACTCAAATGTTAGAGATTCAGACCTTTCTCGAAGTTTCATTTCAGAAATCCAACAAAAACTCTCAGGAGCTTGTTCCGAAACACAGGCACGAAGAACTAACTCTACTCCGTCTGCATCTCTGAAAACATGCGGTGTAGTTTTATGCATTTTTGGTACAGAAAATGGTCTGGTAGCAGAACGTATCCATGTTCGAGGACTATATTCATTTAAGCTTTCATGCAAGTGGTGGACGAAATTGCTAATACTTTTACTTTCAGGTTGAGCTTCATTATTACAATTCTCCTCCGTTTCAAAATCAGCTTTGTTTCCTCCCCTGCTTCTCCAACTATCCAGATGCGGAAGAGAACTTCTCGGAGGTAGCGGCCAGGGTGGAGGAGTACGTTGAATGACTGGCGATGATATTAAAAATGATAAATCGTCATCAGGATCATTTTTGAGTTGGGCATGATCTATGTCGTAGCTAATGATATTTGTTCTCGGAGATTCAGGAGGAGTTTCATATTCCAGCTCTGAAATTGCTCTAGGCGAGCATCCTGAGTTTTGCATCATTAACTCCCGACCAAATTGACCACTGTCGAGTAAAATGGCGATAAAACAATTTAGATGTAACAAAATTTTGTTGAGAACCACGGGATGATATTTTAGGAAAAAATCACATAAGATTTTTATACTAAAAACACCCTACTTTTGAAAAAACAGATACTTTTTTTAATCAGAAGTTAAGAAACTCCGGAAATATGCGTAGGTCATTCAAAATAGGAATATTTCTAGAGTTTCCGAGCAGCATTGACTTCCGCAATACAATGCGAGAATGAAAATAATAAACTCGATATGCGAATATTGATGAACGACCGATACTTATGGCAGTGAATTTTTAGAATTTCTGGTAATAGGATCATACCGAATTATCTGGTCAGTATTAGGTTGACGATTAATTTTTCAATCTTCCATGGCTAATAAATAATTTAGGCATTTCAATTAAAGCAAGCTGACCATATCGATACATGACAATAGTATTCTTGGCAAACCTGGGTCGATAATGGATAATGCTTCTTGTTCCTTTCTGTCGTTCTAATCTCGAGGCATGCCGCTTCTCACCAGACCGCGCCAATGGAAGCATATGAAAGAACTCGGACATTACCACGCATTCATCCCTGGTAACAAATCTCTCTAAGCCCAGTCATTACGCTGACGAACGGGCGCAATCGCCGTTAACATCGTTTCACGAAATAAATTTTAACATTTTTATAGCATCTGATATAATTTTTTCGGAAGCGAGATTATCGAGTCGCAACTAAAACATTTCAGAAGGGAATACTATTACTCTGGCCTGAAAAAGGAAACATTATGTTTGCTGAAGTGTTCATTTTAACAACTTTCGATACGAAAGGTTATGTTTATATCTATTTTGTTCGAAATGTCTTCACTTAGAGTCATTTTCAAGAAGGTGATTACTCAATAAAAACTGTGACTTAATTTACCAACATTGAAAAGACCGATTTACATCAAATGAGTTTACGCGGATAAGATCCGTAATTGCCAACGTACAGTCAATTTCTGAAATTTTTAAATCGATACGACATGGCTTCCAAACTAAAAAATCGTCATAAACTAAGGATTTCCGGGATTCTTACAGTGTAGCACGTAGAATACATCCCCTTTTGTCTACTCCTCCTTCCTTTTAATTCACCCTGAGTATGTATGGTGGCAAGGTGAAACACATGATTGGCTGATATGAGTTCTTCATGTAGCCTAACAATCATAGCCCATAAGGTACCAAAAAATTAAGGATTCAACATGATGAATTGCATCACTGCTTTGTCTGGTGTTCCGCAAGGTTGTCTGAAGTTCAAGCCAAAAGTCATTCTTCTAGATCCTATCATAAATATTACTTTTAATTTCCTTAATGGACATCTCATACTCTCAAGATTGATTACGATAACAGTTTTTGATTTTTCTCTTGGACAGGTTGGTATATAGAGGGTAATTGTTCTTCAATCATGTTTATAGATACTGTTGACAAGCTATGAAAATTGAAGTATTCTTCTGATAGCAATGCCCTCAAAGGCAGCATTACTCAGTGTAATTGATGCAAATTTGGTCAGGTAACTTTTGACAATTAGAACAAATTTAGATGGCCAGCTGACATAATATTAAGCAAGAAAGAATGTAAACAAAGGCTGTAAATAAGTACAGAAAATTAAAAATGACTGTAAGAGTAGCAAATAAAATATTGTGATTACACACAGTTTAATTTTGTAAGCAGTTTTATTACATGATGCTGAAGAACACTGTCAATAGTTTTTTTGTTCTAATCGCTAGCTGACAGATTTTGAAAATTTTAGATGGGTCATCTTATGTTTCTATATCTGAAATAACATTCTGATTGACAGCAACCAAGTATAAACATTTTTTATAATATTCAATTGCTTTAAATGTATTTTGATGATATGAAGTCTTCACTTTAGTTGTGCCATTAGTCCATATTTTTGTAAGTCTATCTTTGACACATTACTGAAACCATCATCAAATTGTACAATCTCACAAGCTTTACTTGTCATAAGGCAGCAGAGTGTTATGAATGTACCAGACAAGAAGAACACAAAGGCTATACAAGCATGGTAACATTATACAATCATAATTTGTG